>JACXGJ010000934.1:0-99637 GCA_016801105.1 Esox niger | reverse complement strand
ATAGGGAATCTTATGAAAATGTATGGCAAGATGAATGCAGCATGTTATCAGAAAATACAACCAAGATCCTAAGCACAGGGCCAAGTTGAACCTCTAGTGGTTACTGCAGACAAAGGCAAAGGATCTGAAGTGGCCATTACAGTCTTCTGACCTAAATATCATCGAGCCACTCTGGGGAGATCTCAAACATGTGGTTCATGCAAAACGACCAAAGACTTTGCATGACCTGGAGGCATTTTGCCAAGAAAAATGGGCAGCTGTACGCCCTGCAAGAATTTGGGGTCTCATAGACAACTATTACAAAAGACTGCACGCTGTCATTGATGCTAAAGGGGGCAATAGTATTAAGAATAAAGGCTATGCAGACTTTTGAACAGGGGTCAGTATATTTATTTCTTTGTTGCCATGTTCTGTTTTATGATTGTGCTATTTTGTTATGACCTACAGTTGAATGTGAATCCCATAAGGAAAAAAATACATGATTTTCCTGCTCACTTATATTTTCTTTTCAAATGGAACATACAGCTACAGAAAAAGGTGCAGTGGTCTCTTGATTTTTTCAGGAGCTGTATTACCAATTTTCGAAGGTAATGCAAAGTTTTGAGCACAACTACACTCACCTAAAGGATTATTAGGAACACCATACTAATACTGTGTTTGACCCCCTTTCGCTTTCAGAACTGCCTTAATTCTACGTGGCATTGATTCAACAAGGTGCTGAAAGCATTCTTTAGAAATGTTGGCTCATATTGATAGGATAGCATCTTGCTGTTGATGGAGATTTGTGGGATGCACATCCAGGGCATGAAGCTCCCGTTCCACCACATCCCAAAGATGCTCTATTGGGTTGATATCTGGTGACTGTGGGGGCCATTTTAGTAAAGTGAACTCATTGTCATGATCAAGAAACCAATCTGAAATTATTTGAGCTTTGTGACATGGTGCATTATCCTGCTGGAAGTAGCCATCAGAGGATGGGTACATGGTGGCCATAAAGGGATGGACATGGTCAGAAACAATGCTCAGGTAGACCGTGACATTTGAACGATGCCCAATTGGCACTATGGGGCCTAAAGTGTGCCAAGAAAACATCCCCCACACCATTACACCACCACCACAAGCCTGCACAGTGGTAACAAGGCATGATGGATCCATGTTCTCATTCTGTTTACGCCAAATTCTGACTCTACCATCTAAATGTCTCAACAGAAATTGAGACTCATTAGACCAGGCAAAATTCTTCCAGTCTTCAACTTTCCAATTTTGGTGAGCTCTTGCAAATTGTAGCCTCTTTTTCCTATTTGTAGTGGAGATGAGTGGTACCCGGTAGGGTCTTCTGCTGTTGTAGCCCATCCGCCTCAAGGTTGTGCGTGTTGTGGCTTCACAAATGCTTTGCTGCATACCTGGGTTGTAACAAGTGGTTATTTCAGTCAAAGTTGCTCTTCTATCAGCTTGAATCAGTTGGCCCATTCTCCTCTGACCTCTAGCATCGACAAGGCATTTTCGCCCACAGGACTGCCGCATACTGGATGTTTTTCTCTTTTCACACCATTCTTTGTAAACCCTAGAAATGGTTGTGCGTGAAAATCCCAGTAACTGAGCAGATTGTGAAATACTCAGACCGGCCCGTCTGGCACCAACAACCATGCCACGCTCAAAATTGCTTAAATCACCTTTCTTTCCCATTCTGACATTCAGTTTGGAATTCAGGAGATTGTCTTGACCAGGACCACACCCCTAAATGCATTGAAGCAACTGCCATGTGATTGGTTGATTAGATAATTGGATTAATGAGAAATTAACAAGTGTTCCTAATAATCCTTTTGGTGAGTGTTTATAAACACTAGATCCGCTATAATGGCACAGATGACCACACAGAAGACCCCATACACATCACACCAGAAGGAGTGCAGTGGTACACTCTAGAGACTATGGAGAAATGGTGTGCCCTGGTGTACGACTACACCATCTGCCCAGGGATCATGCAAGAGGTTAATAATAGACAGTACAGGTGAAATACAGTATATGCATAGATTCGGAATAAAATAAATGAGGCCCAATCTCCTTTGGTATCCCTTTGATGCACTGACCCTCATTCTTCCTCCAGAGAATGTTACCTCATGTCACATGGCCATCACAACTTAGCTATGGGATACTCTGTCCAGCAAACACAATTGTCTGAACATTATAACATCAGCTTTCAAAATCAGTGATCAGTTCATTACTGTTTTTGTTATACTCATTCATTTTAATGCTACTGTAGGTTGCAGGAAGTCAATCCACCCACATTTCCAAGCTTCAACCAAAGGGAAACCAACCAACTGCAACCACCCTGAAATGAGGGCCAAGAATTGCCAGTAGAGTAGATTTGTCATGTTATCACCAAGTTGTTTCCTAATGACTTAACCCATCAGGATATGTTAACATCCGAATGATGTAAACATTGCATCATAATCATATATTCAGAGTAATATGAAAAGATGCATGTAGCAAAAATAAAAACATAATGCAAAAAAATGACAGTATGTCTACATCAATAATACATACTGACAACATTTTTTTAAGGATATATCTTTTGGAATCTACTATTCAGCATTGCAAGCATCTCAATCAGTTTAACAGGCGTAGGCATTTACAACCCCGTTTCCCAAAAGGTTGGGACCATGAGTAAAGTGTCAATATGAACAGAATCCAATGATTTGCAAATCATTTAAACACTATATTAATAAAAAATAGTACAAAAACAACATAACAAACATGTGACAATTTATTGTTTTTGTAAAAATATATGCCCACTTTGAATTTGATGCGCTCAAGCCACACGCAGGGAGGCTCGCACTAGCTGGACCAACCAGGCTTCAGCGAGAAAGCACATCTGCGTTACTATGTAGTCTACTGGGTTTGAATTTAAACGGCTGTAGTTAGGAACTGAAAGAACTGGATTCAGACCCGTGTTTGGATTAATTACAAATAGTTAATTAATTAATGTAATAATTTAATTACATTTACATAGAGAGTATTACAATCACAGTACAAGTATCATAGATTAAAGTACTCAAGGTATTTGAAAGAGCAGAGAAGCATGCAAAGTTCAGGAAAATTACCTTTCCAAATTGCACTCTGGTTTACATCCAAAAACTAAATTAGTGGGTGTTGGTTTACTGACCTAGTCCATGAGAATAGAGCCCTTATCAATTAGGGACACATTCCAAGCTTTTCTGTGGCCTTCTCATTAGACAGAGGGGTGTTATGTACAGAGAGCTAGGCAGTTAAAAGAAACCCTCTTGTCCCTTTATTCAACCCTTACGGAAACATCTGTTAACCTTCAACATTCCCATGATAGCATACTAGGACTGAAATTAAGTACATACAGTAGGTATAGATGTCTAAACTAAATAAGACTCATTAAATTGGGAGCCACATTATAGACATTAATATGGATTTAAAATTGATTTTGCCTGAAGCCACACGGATCTTACCTGTGTGGCAGCTATCTTCAAAGGAAGTCACAGGTAAAGGTTAGGCAATTATAGAGATGAGTTATCTCAGAAAGCATATGGCACTGACTTTACTGTCTAGCAAGACCAAATAAAAAACTGTGTGCTTAACCATTCTTGTTTTTACTTATGTTAATAACTACCACATCATACAAAAAGTAATTTTGAAAGTCTTCATTGCACAACCTAATGATAAATTCAGTTAAATTCTGGTGAGACTCTGATATATTACATAGTGCACAGTGCACTGCAGCAATACTCGAAAGCCACGCCTTGGACACACCCACCAGGGAAGAAAATTCAACCATTAAATTAGACCCTGTGTATTGATTGGTGTTGAAAAGAAAGCTAAATTTAACTTTTATCGGCTTGCACCATTCCAAGTGCTTCCTCGAAATACAATGACCTTGCAGGCTTGATTAAGTGTTCCGAAAGAACCTCAGGCATGTGTCAAGAGAAGAACTTCTTTGTTAAACAATTAAGGCTTAGAGGGAAAATTATTCTTTCATGTCACTGCTAAAGTGTGATAGTGGGATTAAACAGTGGAGAGATTTTTAAGACTGCTCATCCTGGGGACAGAGAACTGCACTGATTTTGATACCATACATCACAACTGCATGTCTAGCCCACTGTATACACAAAGTCAAGTTGCCTTTGTTTTGACTCCAAAGTTATTTTTCACCCATTCTTAGATTTTTCAATATTGACAATATGATGATGCCAAGGAATGTACATTTGCTGTGGAATAAATGCATATTTGTAAACCTGTTCCATTATGTAGGAGTATACACTATGTGTCTGCATGCAAAACCTAAGAATATTTTGCATGCAAAACCTTGCAATTTTACTTGTTACACCACAAATATTTACAGAGCTCACATGGAATGGAAAATTGTGGTCTGTCACTTCTGTAAGGATTATGTTGGGTCCAGTTTGGGTGAGTAAATGGACTTCAATAATGAAGATATCAAGCTGTCTTTACTTTGCAGGCTAGTTCAAATTCAATAAGAAATATTAAGTAGGCCTATACACTGATTACTTGAAAAAACAACTGGTTCTCCTAGGAAGATTACTAACATTACAGCATCTCATTCTATCTCTTTGGACAAATCTTCCATGCATTTGTGATTGATTCAATGAATCTGAGTAAATAGTACAATAAGCATTTTAATTTAATTACCTATCAATGTATTTTCTATGTTTACATGAACGACGATGGGGTATTCGATGACTATTCTATTTGTCTACAGCAGACGTCCAACATCCACACGTTATGCACAAGATATTATTGACTTCAGTATGAGTCTTTCCACTCCTGATTACACAAATCTCATTAACAGTACATAGATTTCAAACCCTGATCAGTTGAGTTTAGTTATTTCAGGTGTAGACAACTCTGGACCTGGAGAGGAAAAATACATTTGATATTCAACCTCTCCGTTATATCAGCTATCTCATCAAACTTGGGAAACCAGGTGAGTGCAATTCAACAGCAGTTAAAATAAAAAAAACAGAAGTTCCCTACCCCAGCTCCATAGATTATTCCGGTAACCCTTCAAATGACAGTCTGTTACTTACAGGGTAGTGTTGTGGCAATTTCTTAACGTATGTATTTTGGAGACATGTTTGCTTATCTATTACCTGGTATGTAACTCTGGTCTTTGGTTGTGACATGCATCTGTATTATTTCAGACAATCATTAGGTTCTCTGACCATCTGCTCCACTGGCAAAACCATTAAGGGTATCTGTCCTTTGTTCCTTAGGAATGTGATTGTTGGGGGACGGTAGGGGCAGTTGGCCCTTTAGGTAAAAACAACAGTAAACATTATGGCAGGAAGGATAAGGTGGGGGGATAACCCTCCAACCTGTGTGACCTAAGATTGATGGGTAGCATCTTGCCACACCCCTTATAACTATAATAAATACGAGCTGTTCATGTATTTATCCTTTAGAGGCTCCTCGAATGATTATTCTGTAAGCGTTTGACGCGTCTCTCTATTTGCAAATAAACTGCTAATTGTGCCAAGAGAATTTTGTCTCTGTCTTACTCCTTTAAGAGTGTCTATTGATGAAATTTCCATCACAGTAGTTACCACGTATCTACGTAGTAACAAGAATGTAAATATGGGTAGGAATGTATGGAATTCTTTTGCATTAAGCGCCCAACATTTTCTCAAATTACAGTGTAGTTCCCACATAACTAAGTAACAAGCATGTAAGTTTATTGTACGAATTAATAGTTAAGTAGGAGCAATTTGGGTGTCATGAACGAAGAACCTTACTACTCCATAACTACCTAATAAATAGACAGGTGAAAAAAATCATTTTTGAAAGTTTTTATGTTTTATTCATACTTGTGCTTATGAATTCCCCATTCAAAGGTTACATTACAATTTTTTTATTGCAAGTTCACTCACAGAATTATGAATTTGGATTATGGAGAAAACAGAGATGAGATGTGAATTTCTCTGCTTTGTGTAATTTTTCACCATGCCAACACTTGCTTTGTGCAATGTGTTGGCATGGTGTGTTGACATCAATCATATATGTATGAGTATCAATGTGTGTTATGAATCCAGCGTCCACATGCATCTCACACATACATGTGGACAGGATGGAAGGCACTCCAAAGTACTATTATACAGCTCCGGAAAAGCACCTTTTTCTTTTCTTTCCCAAAAAGTTCAGAAGGGTTAAAATCTTTAAATTTATTCCGTAGCTGTATCATCGCATTAAAAGCAAGAACCTGACAATAATTAATGGGTAGTCATATGAGTTTGTCAGATGTGACTGTTGTTGAGGACAATTAAACATTAACATTAGCAAAGATCTGGTTTCCAAGACAGTACCCCCCCATGCAGTGTCCTACATGCAAATCCCCCAAAATGTTCTATATTGTTTCCATTGATATAAAATATAGCTGGAAACAACAATTAATGGGACCAAGTGATGTATATGTTACTGTAACTAAGCAATTATCTTTACATTTCCAACTTCAATTAAAGCTGCAAGCAACATTAAGTGGGTTTCAGCATTTTGTTAGCATGGAAATTATGCATTATGGTATGTAGGGAAAAAGACAAACTGTACACATCATGTGTCCAAACATTAACCCAATGCTGGACATTGGGTTATTTAACCCAACATTAACCCTTCCAATGGTGACCCCAAGTAGTTATTTACATACTGGTCTAGTTCATACAACACTTCAAGATCTTTATACATAGATGCCAAATCTCAAACTACATCAAGATTGCTCATTTGCTGCCATTTGAACAGCCATTTGAACAGCGCATTAAGTGTTTTTCAAAATTACTAAGATGTCTGAAAAGCCATGATGCCGATTTTTTTGGTCTCAGTGGCAAACATTTTCATAGTGAGGAGATACACCGACAGTGGATATAAAAAGTCTACATGCCCAATTCAATTGAAAAAAAATGTACATCACAAAGAAATTGCATTTTAACAGGGGTGTGTAGACTTTTCATACCCACTGTCTGTTCTGATTTTCAAGACTTGGTCTAAATGGATGGGTGTGGTGAGCTTCCAAAAAGTCCAATTTCACAGGCTTGTACCACCATGAGGCTGATGTGCATGTCCACTGCACTAGAAGATGTTTCTTGACGCTTTACTATATTAATTTGGATACTTTTATAACATTTTAACTAACAGGAGAATGCAAAAAATAGAAAGAATTGCCAGAAGAATAATATTAGTGAACTGTAACAAACAGAAGAGGATTTGGGCATTCTGTTGAAACCCTAAGGACACACATTGTCTATTGACTTTGATTGCAAATGACTTGTAAACCCAACCAGGTGTAGTTAATCACCGTCTCAATAGCACACAAAGACAATTGACATTCAACTGTGATCAGCTGTAGTCATTTTGATTAGCTCAGCATGAAACAAGCTTTTACTGAAGCATGTCAGTCCTTGGTAGTGCAACTGAAGACAACCATCAACTATGGGTGGCAAGGCATTGTCAAAAGTTCTCCTGGATAAAGTTGTGGACAGGCACAAGTCAGGAGATGGATACAAAAAATGTTCAAAGGCTTGATCAGTGCCTCAAAGCACAGTGAAGTCTATTATTAAGAAGTGGAAGGTATTTGGTACAACACAGACCCTCCCTGGGTCAGGATGTCGCTCCAAACTGGATGAAAGAGCCAGGAGGAAACTGGTCAGAGAGGCTACCAAGAGGCCTACAGCAACTCTGAAGCAGTTGCAGGAATTCATGACAAAGAGTGGTCATTGTGTGCATGTGACAACAATATCACAAATTCTCCACAAATGTGGCTTGTATGGGAGGGTTGCAAGAAAAACGCAACTCCTCAAGAAAGGCCACCCTAACCACATGCAGTCACGACTGAGCTTTGCCAAAACGCTCCTTGAAGATTCTAAGGCCACGTGGAAAAAGGTGTTATGGTTAGATGAGACTAAAATGTAATTGTTTGGCCTCAACGCCAAATGATATGTCTGGCAAAAATCCAATACAGCTCACCATCCAAATAACACCATTCCTACAGTAAAGCATGGAGGTGGTAATATCATGTTATGGGGTTGTTTCTCTGCAGCAGGGACTGGAGCAGACAGGATAGAAGCAAAAATGGATGGGGCAAAATACTGTCAAATTCTTGAGGGAAATCTGCTGCTCTCTGCCAGAAAGTTGTCAATGGAAAGAAGATTTACCTTCCAACATGACAATGATCCAGAGCACACAGCAAAACTGACCACATAGTGGTTGAAGGAGAAAAAGGTGCATGGCCTAGTCAGAGCCCAGACTTAAACCCCACTGAAAATCTGTGGAATGACTTGAAGACAGCAGTCCACAAACGGTCACCCTCAAATTTAACTGAAGTTGAGCAGTTCTGCAAAGAAGAGTGGTCAAATATTGCAACGTCTAGAGGTGCAAAGTTAGTAGAGACATATCCCAATAAACTAAAGGCTGTAACTAAAGCAAAAGGTGGTTCAACAAAATACCGAAACAAGGGGGTGATCCTTTTTCCAACTCAGTGATTGTTTTTTTTTCATGTTTTTTCCATGTTGGTGTTATATCTTTCACTTGGATGTTATAAGTTGCACTGAGTAAATACAGCTGAATGAAACAAAAATTGTGTCTGTCTTCATTTTAGGCTGCAAAGCAAAAAACTGCGATTATTTTACAGGGGGGGGAGTGATTCTTTTCTATAGCCACTGTAACAATCACACCATTACCAGAATGTAGTTATGTCAAATCATTTTTATTGCAAATTTTGCTAGTTTTTATTAAAGAAAAACATTTGCATTTTTGTTTTACTCCACTTTGAAAAACAAATACAACTTTACAATTACAAATTTCAGTAAGTATAGAGCCACTTTAACACACACACAGTGCGCATACAGAGACAAGCACAAAACACTCAGCATAAATCTACGTTTGCGTGGCATCTATAAAACAAATATTGTTAGTCAATTTTAAATTTATTTTAGCCATGGAATTGATCAGAAATGTAACAGGACATTAAAAGTTTTACACTGGGGAACAAAAGGAATAATTTACAAATGTTGCTGTTTTGAAAGGACATTTTAACTTTTATTCCCCAACGGGGTATTCAACTGATCAAAGTATTGTCGGGACATCAATGATATAAAATATATTACTATTTAAGTCTTTTTGATTAAATCTACACAAGCCTCATTTCCAATAACCATTACTCCAACACCTTATCCTTGAGTGATCATGCCAGATTGCCAATGTGGTACAAGAAAATTACATTTAATTATATCAAAAATAGCTTAAAGCTCTTTGGTTTGATATATTAAAATTAAAATGGTCTTTGTGTTTTTGAGTTGCCACAGTATGCAGTAGACTGGCATGTGTTGAGGTCAATATTAAGGTAAAAATGTGCAAAAAAAACAGCTCGCTGTAGGAACCAGTCAGTCAATCAATGTTTTGAGGAATGAAAGATGCGGACGGAGCAAATGTACAACTAAACAATTGAATAAGTACACCAGAGTGTCTAATATCAGAAATTGATGCCTCACGTCCTCAGTTTCATTTAATTCCTTTCAGCCATTTGTAACCTAATACCAACCCTAACACATGACATTGCATTACATACTGTGACAACTCAATAAGACAGACAATGTTAAGTTTAATTGAAATAAACCAAATAGGTTTCAGCTGGGTTTAATATAATGAAGAAAAAAAAAATCTAGTACTAAACAATAATTTAAAGTATTATTTAAGGGTGAGGTGTTGTAAAAACATGCCTTGGTCTCTTTCAGAATTCACCTAGCAAATGTGCACACTGAAAATGGAAAACACTATTGCAAAGATTAAGTTAAAAATTATAAAGAAAATGTACCAAGCAACATTTCAGTTAATAGAATACAGGGTTGGAACTTTTTATGTGAGGGTGAAATTCTTTTGTAAAGCTCCTGAATTCTGAAATTTTACAAAATGTAATATTCTGCTGAAACATGGTGCACCAGGTCATGTAGGCTGAATTACCATGACTTTGAAACATGTAGAACGTCATTACAGCGTGACGTTCTACATGATTCAATGTTTTCATATTAAAGAATTCACCAGTGAACTGCTGAAACCCTAAAGAATAGGAACAAACACAATAGCGTTTAACCAGTGATTTCCTGAAACCCTAATGAAGTGGAACAGACACAATAGAGTTTCAACAATGAACTGCTGAAACGCTAATGAACCGGAACAAACATAGTAGGGTTTCACCAGTGAACTGAAACCATTAATAATAATAAAACCAACAAAACAATAGGGTACCTGTACCTACGGTACTTGGTCCCCTAATAAGATCAATTTGCTTAAGGTGGAAATACACATTAAAACACGTCTATTTCATATTAATACCTGATAAACAGGAACTAAATATGTGGTAAATTATCATTTGTTAACAGTTACTCCATAACATACCTTCACGCCATCATCGTGTTGGAGCATATTCTTTCCCATACCTTTTGCACTTTGCCCTTACATACCATGTAAGTTCCTTTTAAGTCCACCATCTTAAACTAGTTCTAATATGGTACCAACTAAACACTTACGGTGTAAGTACTAAGAAAGAGGGCTTTAATTTAAAATGTTCCCACGTATGTTCCCACATAGTAACAGTGTTGTTACAAGGACAAGAGTGCTGTAATTTGATGCAGCATCCATTCCCACATAGTTACCATGTGGAAAGAGGGCTGTAATTTGTAGCAATGTCTGTTCCCACATAGCTACAGTGTAGTTAAAAGAAAATAGGGATATAATTTGAAGCAGTGTCTGTTCCGATACAGTTACTGTGTAGTTACAAGAAAGGGGGGGCTGTAAATTCAAGCAGTGTTTGTTCCTACATAGTTGCAGTGTAGTTAAAAGGAAAAAAGGCATTACAAACCAAAGTGATATCCTTCTTTTTCAAGATCCCTTTCACGCTGTACAAATCTCCCATTTTACAACTACCAAAGCACCAGCAGACCACCAAATTGCTTCCACCCAGAGGGTGTCAGGTACTCCTCCAGTATCTTTTAATTTGGTTTACATCTCACAAACATTCTTTGTGATCCAAATACCTCAAACTTAGATTTGTCTGTCCAAAACACTTTTTTCCAATCCAGTGTTTGTGTTATCTTGCCCATCTTAATCTTTTCTTATTATTGGCCAATCTGAGATATGGATTTATGTTTTTTTTGTTTACAACCCTACCTAGAAAGCCAGGATCTGAAATATGCTTCTTCACTGTTAACATTGAGCTTGGTGTTTTGCAGATATTATTTAATGAAGCTACCAGGTGAGGACATGTGAGGTGTCTATTTCTCAAACTAGACACTCTAATGTATTTGTACTTCTGATAAGTTGCGCACCAGGCCTCCCACACCTCTTTCTATCCTGGTTAGAGACAGTTTGTGCTGTTCTGTGAAGGGAGTAGTTCACAATGTTCTACTGGGTCTTAATTTGCATTGAATAGTCTTCATTTCTCAGAACAATAATTTTTCAATAGAAAACATTTTGCAAATATGTTAGCACCGCCGAAAACTGTTGTGCTATAGAAGCAATAGAACTAGCCTTCTTTACACTAGTTGTGTAAGAACACGACACAGGCAGGTGGTCTGGTTCCAAGCGCTGAGTGTGCAGGTTTAATTAAAGGAGCAGGCAGAAATTTTTGTCAGAAACACAGGTAGGGTCAGTTACAGAATGGCAGATAAGGCAATGGTACAGGTAAGGACAAGACATGACACTAACAAACCCAAATGAATAAGTAGGATGCTAAGCAAGAAACAAGTGCAAACCATTATACGGGACAAACTACATGTCAGCTCGGTTATGGTAACAAGAAGGAGCGGATTGCGGAGTTGTTGTAATATTATTCATTTATTTTGAGCTGAACAATGCTCATAAAGGCGAGACAATAACACACAAAGACAAAGGGAGCAGAGGGAACACATATACTGGGGGAAATGACTGTGGATGGTGATCAGGTGCGCTAAACGAGACAACAGGTGTGATGAGTTGATGAGATGGGCGGTGGTGTCAGAAGGCCCGTGACATCGAGCGCTGAAGCCCGCCTCCTGCAGGGGGAGGTTGGGAAGCAGATGGCGTAGTTGTCACACTACACAGGTCCTCTAAGGAGTAGATTCTTAAAGGAGGACACAATATAGTTAATTTCATTCCCAGTTGTTGGGCAAGATGCTCATCTATAAAATTACTGGCAGCACTCAAGTCCACTAATCCCTCTGCGTTTATTGAGACGTTGTTGACAGAAATCTGTCCGACAGCTGGTCAAGGGAGATGGACACATCTATGCATTCCTGTAGAACGGTATGGTCAGCCCGGCAAGCCAGTTCGTCTCTGGAGAGAGCACGCCTGTAGATGGTAAGTTGGACAGCCTCACTCCATCTGCTACCAGCTGCAGTGGTGTGAAATTCAAGCGCGTACTCCAACGCAGAGCGCCTTTCTTGCCTCAGCTCACACAGCTGGTCCCCAGTGCTCTGGCTGGATGCAGGGGGGGTCAGACACCTCCTTGAACTGCGCACGGAACTTTGATTCAGAGGTTATTTCCGGCGAACCTGCAGTTCATTGGGCCATGGCCCAATCCAAGGCCTAGCCCGTGAGTAGGGACAGCATCAAATTCACTTTCACTTCAGAATTGGTTGGGGGATCAATGTACAGGGAACATTGCATCAGGAACCCTTTACACTTTCCTGGGGCACCATCATACTTGTTGGGCTTGAACATGAAGGGTGGAGTATGGAAATGTGCTGGGGTACCTGAAAGAGAAGGGAGGGAGTGGCGTAGGTGGCAAAGCACCTCAGTCCTTTCCTCCTGTTTCGTGAGGTGGGCTGGCAGCTAGACATTTCTAGACTCTTTGCTCAATTGCTTCAGAGAAAAAATACCAAGTGATGGGGGACATCACAGATTTTGGAACAGTCTTGTTTCAACCCCATGAGTGCGATTGAAGCGCAGGTGCATCAATGAAAATAATGGTAAAAATAAATGTTTACTCACTGCTCCATAACCATATAAGTTAGAAGCTTCATCTTTCATCCATGTGAAAATGAATATTCTGCTGCAAATAACAATGTCTGGTTTGTGCAATTGTCGACCAGAAGCTCCACAATCGTGGTCACGAAACCTCTAGATGACGCCCCGGCGCATCTAGGTCACACATTTTTTTCATATATCCGGAACTGTAGAAGTTAGACCACAAAACCACAACAAAAGTCATCAATGAGGATTTCAGCAGCAGCCCTAACTAATTATACTTGCTCTTATTCTGTTGTTTAGAAGTCCACAATACATAAACCAATAAACAAAAGGTAAAGCAACCTATGTAAAGTCTATCCTTGTCACCCGCCTCCCCAAAAGAGACAAAGAGCGAGTGAGCGCCAGGGAGAGGCGAGTGTCGCACTTACCATTCTCCTAATAAGGTCATTATGCACTTGGATTGCAATGAAAATGCATTCAGTTGCTCCAAGCAATTGTGTTGAGAATATAGAAATGGCCAAATGGTGAAATAAATGATTATGCACGGATTGTGAAATAGAGTCTGAACATTCAGACGATGAAAAGTATCAGGACAGAATCGATCTGTTTGTAAAATAGTGTAGCCTAAATGCTATTCTATGATAATGTTTATTATTATTTTGCATTGTTGGAATTACAAGGCCTATGTGATAACTTCATATAAAGGTACAGTAGCCTGTGGTCAAATGTGTGCCTATTCTGTGTTGTGTAGTGTCACTTGTGGATTTTTCTGACTATTTCATATGATTGCTCATGTAAGTGTTAATTTTTTTTTTAGCTGAGGGTCAGCACAATCCCAGAATATAAATCACTTCCTTCTACTTTAAAGGATGACCATTTTAAAGGCCAAATTGTCAAGACATTGACAGGCGGATTTGGAAACCATAGCTGTCAGAAGGTTAAAAGACTTGGCGCTTTCCAACTAGAATACCGTTCCAAGCCTTTTCGGCTATCATGGTCGTGTAGGTGAATGGAGCTTAACTATCCCGCTTACTGAAAAGGAAGAAAGAAAATTTGCCTCACATTAAGCAACATTGGGAAGATTGCAAATGCTGCGTTAAATAGTATGAGTCACTGTCAATTAACAATGATTGTTGTAATTGATAAAAAACAAGGCATGATTCATTTTCAATATTGAAAGTTGATTTGGCTATGTAATGTAGGCTATTGAAAAAATAACATTACAGAAATCAAACAGTATTGTTAAACAATTTTCGAAACAACTTTGCAAATTACTGTAAAAACGTCTTAGCTGTTTAGCCAAATAGCTTATACGTCTTGCCATTAAATAATTCCACAGCATTATTCCGATGCAAATAGGATATTATGAATTTACAAATGAAATTACCAATGCAGAATGTTCAAAACTGTATTTTATATGGTCTTTAATTTCTCACATATCAGGAAGATAATGACGTCAGCGAACGGCTACTGGTGTTTTCAAAGAGACATCCTTTTGGCTGTGTTCCCCTCAAAAGAAAGCTAATATATTAAACACTAATATAATATACTGTAGCATGTCAGATTGTGAAACTGTCATGGAAATACAGCTCTGGGAAAAATTAAGAGACCACTCCTATTTTTTCTTCAATCAGCATCTCTACATGAATGGCAGCCAAATTCCAGTGTCTATTAAATTCTAACACAGCCACACCTCATTCTACTTAATGAGGTACTGATTAGATGATTACCTGAAACAAATTTAATTTAACAAGGAAAAGTATAAAAACCACTACTGGGGTCATCACTGTCCTCTTACAATAGGACCAGCTGGATGGCAAAAACTGTGCAAGTATTACCTTAAAGGTTATTTGAATAAAAATATATCTATTCAGCATGACAAAAGAGTTGAAAAGAAAAGCTTTGTGTGAGGAAAAGAAAGGTTCAATACTGGCTTTACTGGCAGAGGGATACAAAGATGGCGGTTCATAAGAACAAGGTTAAACTACAGACATTGGGGACCAGAAAGCTACTGAGGGCAGAGGGCGAAAACGACTGTCCACTGACCGAGATGACTGTCAAATCATTAAAATGTCACTCAACAACTGCAGGATGACATCAAGTGACCTACAAAAATAATGGCATACGGTAGCTGGGGTGAAGTGCACGGCAAAGACGGTTTGAAACAGGCTCATACGGTCAGGGCTAAAGTCATGCAAAGGTAGAAAAAAAATCGTAATCAATGAGAATCTAAGAGCCAGCCTGAAGTTTGCAAAAGACCATCAAGATTGGACCATAGAGGAATGGAGTAAGGTAATTTTCTCTGACGAGTCAACTTATCTGCTTTGCTCAACACCTCGTTGTGTAATGGTCAGACAGAGACCCGGAGAGGCCTACAAGCCACAGTGTCTTGCACCCACAGTGAAATTTGGTGGAGGATCAGTGATGATCTTGGGATGCTTCAACAAGGCTGGAATTGGTCAGATTTGCCTTTGTGAAGGACACAATAATCAAGCCATGTACAAGGTTATCCTTGAAGAACACATGCTCCTGTTCTGACAATGTTCCCCTACACTGAGAATATGCTCCATGCCACACAGCCAGGTCAATCAAGGTGTGGATGGAGGACCACTACATCAAGACCCTGTCATGTGCAGCCAAATCTCCAGACCTGAACCCCATTGAAAATATTTGATCAAAAGGAAGATGGTCACACTCCATCAAACAAAGACAAGCTGCTTGAATTTTTGTGCCAGGAGTGGCATAAAGTTACCCAACAACAATGTGACAGACTGGTGGAGAGCATGCCAAGACGCATGAAAGCTGTGATTAAAAATCTGGGTTATTCAAACAAATATTGATTTCTGAACTCGTCCTAAGTGAAAACGGTAGTAGGTTTTTGTGGAAAAATGAATATGAATTTGTTTAGTTTGCATTATTTCAGGTCTGAAAACAATCCATATTTTTTTGTTATTTTGATCAGTTGTTATTTTCTACAAATATATATTTTAAATGACAACATTTCTATTTGGAATTTGGGAGTCATGTTGTCAGTAGTTTAAAGAATCAAACTAAATTTTAAATTTTACTTAAACAAATACCTATGAATAGTAAAACCAGAGAAACTGATAATTTTTCACGGGTCTCTTAATTTTTTCCAGAGCTATATAGCTATACAGGTTTTGGAGCAACATATGCTGACAAATGTCTGTTTCAGGGACAATGTCTGTTTCAGGGAAGGCCTTCCTTTTTTCAACAAGACAATGCCAACCCTTATTTTGCATGTATTACAACACCATGGCCTTGTAGTAAAAGTGTCTGGATGCTACACTGTCCTGACATTGGCCCATTATGAAACAAAAAATACAACAAAGGAGACCCTGAACTGTTGAGCAGCTGAAATTATATATCAAGCAAGAATGGGACAACATTTAACTTTCAAAATTACATCATGTGTAGCGTCAAGTGTTATTGAAAGAGGAGATGCAACACAGTAATAAACACGCCCCAGTCCTAACTTTTTTTAAACGTATTACTGGCATCAATTCAAAAATAGCATTTACTTTTTCCAAAAACAGTTGGGACAGCGGCAAAAAAATTCTCTAGTTCAACATTTTATGTTCTCTTCTATATTTAATTAGATATAGCTATCAAATGATCTGCACATCATTGCATTCTGTTTTTATTTGCATTTTACGCAGAGACCCGACTTTTTGGGAGTTGTGATTAGCTCTGTCTGAGTTAGAAACAAATTTCTCACAGTAATACAAAAAAATAATTTGCCAGTAAAAGCATTCTTGAGTGAGGAACAGAAGTGTTTAATTTGCAGTGGTCTCTTAATTTCCATCTTTTTTGGACAGGAAGGAAAAAGGTGCAGTGGTCTATTAACTTTTTCCAGAGCAATATATACAGGTTAGTACATATGTACATCATAGTACAAATGAAAGGGAAATAATTTTGAGGCACATTTTGTGTGCTTGTAGCACGCTTCGTCAGCCTCAAGTTTGTCCAGATTTGCACTGCTCACAAGTGGGATTTGGGGTGGAGATACTTACGGGAGGATGTGGTTATGAAACAAAGGACCCATGTTTAAGCCAGGCATGTGATGAATTGGGAGGAACTTTCAAGCAACGTGGCATCCTTTACATATGTGCATACCTATTAATATCCCTTATCTTTCGTTTTAGAAATGTTTGTCCTTGTGTTTTGCTGACTTCCGGCTGTGCCTTCCTTGTTTCTCATGCCATTTCTGTTCTCAGCAGAAACACCTAGAGATTTAATTAGCATTATTTTATAGGATTGTGTTAACTTTGTTTCAGGTTCACACGGTCAAGGGAAATAAGTCATTATCATCTGTAATGCCTGGCTAACAAGATCGGTATTGCGCCATCTCACTATTCTCCCCACACAACCAAATTGTCTTTGACCAGGAGGTTTTGCATCCAGACCCGTACAAGACTCTCAGTGCGCTGATCCTGAGAAAGCGATGAAATATATTAGATCAAAGATAAACGTGACACAATTTACTCTCATAAAGCATATGATTAATTTGTAGATATTTTGTAATGCCTAGTATTTCACCATTTGGATTACATTGCTGTGTATTTGCGATACTGTAGTTATCTAACACTCCTAGTGCTGTACATTCAAACTTGTTTTACATTTGTTTGCTAATGTTTCATATAAGAGAGTATTTTTTGAACAATGGTCATTAAGATTTGCAGTCCTTCTTAGAGCAGACTTTATTACACATAATCAGGCTCTCTGAAGTCAAAACATTTTGTAAGGACAAAAGAAAGCCACTGCTACATATTGTGTTTGAAGTAGGATGTACTGATGCTGTGTGGTTGGATGACTATTTCAACATTTGATCTGACTAATGAATTCATATTTTGCAGATGCCATCACTATTCAGGCAAACCAGTGGCATGGTTGAGACATACCGCACCTTTATTATTTTGCTATTAGTGACAAATTGCTATCTATCAAAAAAGTTGTTTCCTACATCTGAGCTGCTTGATTATGTACAGCTCATCCTATTTTCAGGAAATGAGTAATTACCCTGATCAGCCTGGGGAGTCTGAGTCATAAACAAATGAAAAGAGAATTGACTTTGGCAGTCCTAAAGATCCTTTCTAATGTAGGCCTATCTATCCTTTATAATAGAGCCATTCAAAATACCATTAGCCAGATTTCCAAATGTTATAATGTTAAAATGCTTTAGGCACTTACTAAAATATAGAGCAATGTTACTGACAGGTGGCCACATCTGCTCTGAAGCAGCTTATGACTCTACATGACCCACTGTCGCAAGACCTAATAGTTTCATTAGATATGTAACTTTGGGCCATATAGATTCCTAGTAGGCCTAACTCTTATTTTTTAACAGAGGGCTAACTTTTGGTTACTCATTCGGCTGCATGGGGTGCAACTATCAACAAAGAATGAGCAAAACAGTAAGTAGGCAGCAGCCTATTCAAAGAATGTGACACCTGTAATGTGTCTGTGGCATCAAGTGTAGTCTTCAGTGCCACAGGGATGGAGAGGGTGCAATAGAGAAGGGAAGATGGAGAGGAGTATCTGGGAGAGATTTTTCACAAAGGCCTTGCACAGTTGAAAAGCAGGAGGTGATAAGGATTCTAAATGAGGAAGCCTTTCCCAGGACTTGCAGTGATGGGAATTCAATCATAAGGGAGCAATGAAGAAAAGATAAGCTCAGAATGTAATCATACTTTTATTCTAGCAGCAACAACATGACAGAAAGTCCAATCTCCCCATCGCTACTATTAACATTTCAAATGTCAGACACACGAGGTTTGCAGAGGTTCCGATTTCCTTTTATGTTGCCTTGATTAAGAATGAGAAGAATATGCACAAGGAAACAATATGTGATGATTACATTATTTTCATCTTTATCATAAGTAAAAATAGGGTGATAAGCGTTGTCCAGTGAAATTCAGATTGTATAATACTTCACAAAAGTTTTATTATGTACTAACCTTTCTAAAATCAATGATATTACTTTTATTCGTTTAAGGAAACGGAAGTAAATTAGGTAATATTGGTAAGACAATTGTTATCTTATTAGATGCTCACCTAATGAAGCTCTCACTTTTCATTTGCTCTTGATGTAAACTGACATTTCTCATAGAATCGTAAGAGAACTGCAATCCTGACATCCACTTTGAAGTCTCCTTCAAAAGTAAGGTCAGATTCCGACATTCAATGTCTTTCAAGTCAATTTGTTTTTCTTCGATATCACAGTAAATTCACAAACAACTCTAGTATGATAAGAAGCATGGAGAATGGAGATTTAGAAAGAACTAATTTGCTTTTATCAATATAATTGTTTCTTATTAAAAAATGAGCAAAGTTCTTAGGGATAGCATTCATAGGTTAGCATTTTCTGCAATAAAGCGTAGGCCGAGTTTGCATAGGAAACAATTATAGATAACAACATCAAAGTTGAAAGACTTTCTTTTAACATATTTTATGTAATGATCATATTTTACACCAACTGAAAAGTTGATAACAAGCACCTAAATAATCTATTTTTCCCAATAATAACAGCTGGTTTCATATATTTATACCAATAACAATGGCATTCTACAGCTCCTGTCCAATCATCAGAAGAAAATAGAACACAAATTATTTTGTTCCATGCTGAGGGAAGACTCAAGGCAAGTGTGGGGATGTAGCAGCTTTCATTGAATACAATGAGATAGATTATAGTACATCTCCAGCTTCAATGCAATGCTAAATGCTTGACGACCCAATTTATCTGCAGCCCAAATTTGCTAAGTGAGTTCTTTGCAATTCCGAATTGTTCTCTCATTAAATTCTGTTCTACTCAGACATCCATCCAAAAAATCTTGTCCCAAGATTCAATTTGTGTAGTGTTCCTGGAGGTACTGGTGATCAGAGGACATGGAAGGCAGTGCTTCATTCTCATATGTTCTAAGTTATTTGACAAATAGGCAGTAAGAATTGTTTCACGTTGTCACAACTACATGGCTACTGTAATGATAATTCCATCAATAGGAACTCTTAAAGGAGTAAGTACAGAGACAGAATTCTCTTGGCATAATTGTGAGTTTATTTGCAAATAGAGAGACGAGTCAAAATCGTACATAATAATCATTTGAGGAGCCTCTGAACGAAGAAACATGAAGACTCAGTATTTATTACAGTTAAAAGGGGTGTGGTTGGATGCTGCACAGCTGTCCTATGTCAATAAAACACATTCCCTTTATTCTTTTACTACCTAGGTTTCATCCAAGGGGCAGGCTGCCACCCCCACATGGGTAACCTCTTCAACCCTTGAAGAGGACTTGCAGCAACTAGACAAACAATAGATGGACTCTGATGAGATTTATACAGATGGGCAGATCTAAAAGTAACCCTATAATCTGCTGATACCAATCCATGATGCCCCCTAGGCAAATACCAGATCCCCCAACAACCCCATTCCAAAGGAACAAAAGACAGATATCCTTATTTGTTTAGGCAGATATGGTCAGATTAACTAATGTTATCTGATCATCTCACAACCAAAGACAAGAGTTACATACCAGGTAAAAGAAAAACAAACATGTCCCCAATGTACTTTAGTTCAAGAATTTCCATAGCACTACTGTTTAGGAAAGAATGTTATCCATGTAATTGCATTTCCAACTGTGTCAGATGTACAGTATTACACCGTATACATTGATGCTTAAATTATAAGTTAACTAGTGAGACTACCAGCTGCACTACATGTTTTTAAAAAAAAATTATTGGCTCTAGTTGGTCGAGTGTCTAATTTTATTTTGTATAGCAAGTGGCTTACCTACTGCTGTAATGGTGTCTCGCTCTCCCCTCCGGTAATTACCTAGTCATACTGGCACAAATACAGGTGTTGGACATACACATGGGATGCCTGTCTCCTTTTTAGGACCCAATTTGGAATCTCAAAGTCTACTGACACGTGTACTGTAAATCATATTTACACAGGCAAACAAAATGGAATCATAATGTGAATGGCCACTCTCCATTGCTATTCGTTGCACAGACCAATCTATTAGGCAGTGTGCATCTAGTGACATTCTTCTCAAGTAGCGAACACTGCAGTACACAAGACACTCAAAACAGGTTGGCTAGAAGGAAGACAGACACTAACATCAACACTCTCCATCCATCACTAACTTAATGGGGTAGCCTCCCTGAAGTACAATTACAAAGAAGTGTTATGTGACAGAGTAGGAATTAGAAGATTATTGACCGCACATGACTTATTGTTACCCCATGCATCATTATATGCCAGAGCGGGAGTAAAGCTCAGACCGATTGGCTGGAATCTTCAAACCATCTTAGAACTGAAATGGCCACAATGTATATGGTTAATATCTGCTCTTGCATTCTCATTTCAACTCCAAACCCACAGATGGTTTCTATGACCCAATAGTTCTAATTTCATGTCATTCAACATGTGTAAATGTAGTTTGCCAAACAGCTTGGCACTTAATGTAGACTGTAACTGGTCTGTAGCATTGGTTAAAATGATTTTCTATTTATTTTTATTGGTTTGAAGATTTAAAACAGATCACAAAAAATATCCAATCCTACAACCCTTCCAGATTAAATGAATTTGATGCTCTTTGTCCACACAAATAAATGTTAAATTTAGCTAATTCCAAATTAAGATTTTTTATAGGAGCTCTTGTTCAGCATGGCAAAGCAAAAGTAATGTCCTCACCCAAAAATGATGCAGTGCCATTTGTTAATGATGGATCTCTGTGACAAGATAAATTATTCATCCAGGTTTTTTTCTAGGATTTGTATGGCATACCTTATATATCAAGGGTGTATTTGTGTTCATTTATTTGCCATATATGACAAGCACAGATGAATACACAACTGTGGTGCATTTCCTGCTAAGATATGGTATGGCATTCATAAGACAAAATGTATGATTGAAATGGGTCTTACCTAAATATTATAAAAAACATGTATGTTATGCCAATGTAACCTATACAAAATATGTGTAAAAGGTTTCATATGTTTTTTATACATTAATCTAGAAAAACACAAAATGATTACTATAGGAAACATGTAACAATTTGTGTATGTATTTTACTTTTTAAATAGGGATTTGGTACATCATTCATATACAGTGCCTTGCAAAAGTATTCACTCCCCTTGGCATTTTTCGTGTTTTGTTGCCTCACAACGTGGAATTAACATGGATTGTTAGAGGATTTGCCTCATTAAATTACCAGAACATGCCCACAGCTTTGAAGATGTTTTGTTTATTGTGAAGCAAACAACAAATAGGAAAAAATAACAGAAAAAGTCAATGTGCATAACTATTCACCCCCCTAAAGTCAATACTTTGTAGAAACACCTTTTGAGGCAATACCAGCTCCTAGTCAATTTGGAAAAGTCTCTTGTCACGCCTCCGCCTGTTCCTCGCCTGTACTTCTGCCTCGCCTGTACTTCTGCCGCCCGCTCGGTTTCCGACTTCGCAACCGTCCCTGACTACTCTGACTGCCACCTGCCTGTACCGACGTTCCCGATACGTGAGCCGCCTCACTGCCCGACCTCGGCTCCTCCACCTGCTGCGTCCTCTCCACCTCCCAGTCCGTGCTTGGATCCTTACCTGTGCCCGTGACATCTCTATGAGCTTGCCACATCTTACCACTGTGATTTTTGCCCATTGCTCCTTGCAAAACTGAGCCAGCTACTTCAAGTTGGATATTTTTTGCTTGTGAAAAGCAATCTTTAAGTCTGACCACAGATTTTCTATTGGATTGAGGTCTGGGCTTTGACTAGGCCATTCCAACACATTTCCATGTTTCCCTTTAAACCACTCAAGTGTTGCTTTAGCAGTGTGTTTGGGGTCATTGTCCTGCTGGAAGGTGAACCTCCGTCCAAGCCTCAAATCACACACAAAATGGTACAGGTTTTGCTCAAGAATATCCCTGTATTTTGCACCATCCATTTTTCCCTCAACTCTGACCAGTTTCCCAGTCCCAGCTGCTGAAAAACATCCCAACCACATGAAGCTGCCACCAGCATGTTTCTGTGGGGATGATATTCTTTGGGTGATGTGATGTGTTGGGTTTGCGCCAGACATAGCGTTATCTTTGATGGCCGAAAAATTAAATTTTTGTCTGATCATGTGGGAGACTCCCAAAATGTATGGTGCCTCTTGCTTAGGTGTTGCAGCATCTGTGGCCTTTCAAAAAAGGTTTGTATACGTACTGACAGATCATGTGACACTTAGATTGCACACAGCTGGACATCATTTCACTAATTATGTGACTTCTGAAGGTAATTGGTTGCACCAGAGCTTTTTATGGGCTTCATAACAAAGGGAGTGAATACATGTGCACATGCCAATTTTATGTATGTATATACATAAAATGTTATGTATATATTCTTTCTCATTTCACTTCTCCAACTTAGGCTATTGTGTTCTGATCCATCACATACAATTCAGATTAAAAAAACATTGAACTAAAGGCTGTAATGCAACAAAATAGGTAAAAAGCCAATAGTTTTGCAAGGCACTGTACACACTCGTATATTGATTTCCGTTTTCAAGTAAACAGTTCCACAATTTCAAAAAACATGCATTTTATAAAAACACTGTGTATCCCCATAAAAATCATGTATGTTACAATGGAGGAATCAACTTCAACTTGCATGCAAGCAAGCTAGTTTATTTATAAAGCACAATTCATACATAGAAGCAATTCAATGTGCTTTACAGTGAAAATAAAAATACCAAATGCTATGTAATTAGAACAGAGATTGTAATAATTACACAGAGGTTATTCCTCTGATAGCACTGAAACTTGCATTTTGATAGGTAAAAGATAGCAGCATATACATTTAATAATGAAATAAATAAGAGTAATATAATACAGCATAATAATGAAGCATAGAATTTAAAAAAATCTGTGTTTTTAGTCTGGATTTAAAAATGGACACGTTTGGTGAACATCTAAGATCATCTGGTAGTTTATTTTAGGTTGTGTACAGCATAACTGCAAAACGCAACTTCTCCATGTTTAGTTTGGACACTGGGCTCTACTAGTTGACTCGAGTTCATGGATCTAAGAGCCCTGCTCGGTTTATATTCTTCAAACTAGTCCATTATAGGGGATATAATGATGAACAATCTGGCAAATGTTAAGTATAACATATTTGTAAACAGATCAGGATGCCCCAGATATAACTCATAACATAGGCCTTTGGGAAAATGTGCAGAAAATGTATATATAAATATATGGCCCCACATACAGCTACACTGTAGTTTGAAAATAACAGAAACATTGGTATGAATACTACTTTTTTTCTCCTTTGCCTTTTACACAATGTTAAACATTGTCCTATTTACATGAACTGTTTATTCTCTCTAATAAAACACGTCCATTGAGCCTAAATTCTGCTCCATGCTCTTGGCCCTGGCACGCAGCTCTGAGATTTTGGCATTGATTGCCAAGCCGATGTACACTGGAAGGGTATTAGGCCACTTCTGAAGAGTAGCTCCTAAGATACAGTATTCAAGAGGGAAAGTAAATATAAGTAATGATAGTAATGAAATGTGCAAATGCCTGTGTATGTTTGCCTATTTGTTTGCATATTTTTGAAAGCTTTAAACTCAATGTAAATGGCATCCAGCTTTGTTTAATCAAGCGGCTGACAATGTGATCCACTAGCCTTGGACGTAACCCGGAGGTTGCTCACCAGCAAAACGTCCTACTTATCCGAATATGTGTAAATAAATAAATGCCACTGATTTCATCACTTGATCTGAATCAGTTTACAAGGGCTGGGGAGACAGAATGGCAAGCAGAAGCAGGACTGGAGACAGGGGTGCTGAATCATATACTGCCATAACAGTGGGTGAAGGTGCATTGTACTGGGTTAGACGCAGGGCCGGAGCTTGTTTGTGCAGTGGAAGATGCAAGCCCCGAAAGGGCAGAACAAGATAGTTATGGAGCAGCAAAGTTCACTTGTTTCTTCACATCTATGAGGGGTCCTGGCACCTCTGAAACACACTGATTAGATTGAACATACATGTAAGTAACGTAGTAGCACAGGTATGCTACAGTAGATGTGAATATGTAGTTTCTGTCTATATAACTATATATTATAGTACCTTCAATTGAGGGAATATACTAGTTGGCCTTTAATTGAGGGAAAGGCTGTATCATTATATTAGTGTTTAAATGAATATGTGATGTAACGCATCCCAGAGTGGCATTTTGGATGTTTATACAAAAATGATTTGGCTTTCTCATTGACTAATGAAAACCAACTGGCTCCAGTGATTGCAATGATTGCAAGTGTCTGGGAACAGGAATACTGTGTACTAAAGTCAAGACTGCCAACACAGGTTGGGTAAATTATAAACAAATGCCTCACACAAAGCAGAGAAGAAAAAGACAAATATGACTGGCCATCAATGTTAATGCACTTCATTCAGACGTCATACAGACCCATAGCAAATAAGGGGACCAGACTTATGCAAAAACACAGCTGTAAAAAGCATCACAGCACTGACCTGACCGATGACAAAGAGAAAATATGTTTGTCAACAATAAAGGTGACTATTTGCATAGTATTAACCTTGAAAAACCAACATTCTCCTGTTTCAGTTCAAACATCTACTGCTCCAAATAATACATTTTGTTTGGTAGTTTGACGCTGTCCCTTTTTTACTTTTTTCCTTCAATTCCTGCAAATTGCGAGGTGGGGCCTCCATGTCCATGGACCTGTTTGTCCAGAACATCCCACAGATTCTCGATGGGATTGAGATCTGGGGAATTTTGAGTCAACACCTTGAACTCGTTGTGTATTTCAAACTATTCCTGAACATTTTTACTTTGCGGCAGGGCCCATTATCCTGTTGAAAGAGGCCAATGTCAACACTGTTGCCATAAAAGTGTGCACATGTTCTGCAATAATGCTCAGGTTGGTATTTAAAGTAACATCCACGTGAATGGCAGGACCCAAGGTATCCCTTCAGAGCATTTCCCAAAGCATCCCACTGCCTCTGCCGGCTTGTCTCCTTCCCATAGTGCCTCCTGGTGCCATGTGTTCTTCAAGTATGCGATGGAGTATGTTGTGGCAAATCTCAATGGCATTCTGAATTTGCAATTGAGGCAAATTGAAGGAGTAAGGTAGCATGTGCGACTGAAATGCAGGGATAGCATTGTAACAATGTCTAATTTATCACTCAGTTCAGATTTCCCCAAGTGTACAAGCTAACAGCTCAGCATTTGCCAGCAAAATACCATGCGGTGGGCCTGGTAAAGGCCTAATCACAGTGTTATGAGTCCGCCCCCTTTAGTGTAGGCCTCAACAGGGTAAAACATTATCAACACAATAAACACTTTCAGCTCTAAATTATATTAATCAAACATGACAATGCACAACAAAACAGGCTATTTCTTGAATGCCTATAAAAGACATGTTCAGTATGACTAAACAAAACAGGCTATTTCTTGCATGCCTATTAAAACATGCTATTAAACTTAAATTAGATAAGCCTGGCCATTAACGAGGCTATCAGGTTGACTTGATAATTTCTAGCTTTCTTTTATGTGTAGGTATGATAATTTTTGGAAATAAACATTTAGACTTCTTAATCAATGATTATGAATTATGTCAGTTCCATGTATCGCCTGTGATTCCCGGGTCCCATGAAAGGGACAAAAATGTTTGTGTCTGCTGTTGTGGGGCCATGTTGACAAAATGCATCTTCGTCCATTTTGTTTGTACCTTTTGTCTCCTTTCCCTAACTCTAACCCGCTTTAGGACTCTTGTTCTCTCTCAGCCATTTTTACTTTCTTTTGTCTTTGCTCTTCATATTTAACACACTCTCAATCTGCCCATGCACAACTTCCTCTGAATCTCTCTTGCGTCGCCAGAAAACTTAAATTTTCTTTCTGTCTATTTCTATTTCAGGCATTGTGTGTAATTATCCTTTTTGTTCTTGTTTATGTCCATTTGGCTCCACATATTTAAACATGAGCACATGCATTGCTTTCTCAGCTCTTTTCCAACTGAAGGACTGCATCCAAATGCATTATTTTAAATCACTGTATAATCACCTAAAACACAATAGCAGTGTCAACTAAATACAGTTTATCGCTTCTCTCAAATATATCCACCCCTAGAGAGTTGCACAGTATTCATTGTGGCCCTGACGGACTAACTAGGGCATGCACAACCAAAGATATAACATTTCTTGATTTGTTGTTAAATAATGCCAAAAAAAATCATATTTATATTTTAACACCAAAAGACTAATGTTTTAACTTAGGAAGAGTTCAGAAATCATAATTTGGTGGAATAACACATGTTTTTATAAAGCTTTCATGCATCTTGTCATGCTCTTCACCAGTCTGTCATATTGCTGTTGGGTGAAGAGTCACACCTGGCATAAAGATTCAAGTAGCTCAGCTTTGTTTAATGGCTTTTGACCATCGATCTTCCTCTTGATCGAATTCCATAGGTTTTCAATGGGGTTCAGGTCTGGAGATTGGGCTGACCATGACAGGGTCTTAATCTGGTAGTCCTCCAACCACACATTGATTGACCTGGCTGTGTGGCATGGAGCACTGTACTGCTGGAAAAAAATATTCTCAGAGTTGGGAATGTTGGGCCTCATTCAACAATATCTACCTAAGCATTTTCTTAACTTTGTTCTTAATGAACTCCCTAAGAAAAGTCTACGTCAGATTCATGATATGTTCTTGAACAACAGAATTGTTCGCACCTGTGTTCTTTGGACTGATGACTCCCACGTCTTCATAATTGAAAGCGTGTGCCAGTTGTTCCTAATTAGCATGAGAAAACACCCCGCAAATTCCCTTATAAGGACGTGACACATCAGGGCCATGTGCAAGAAAAGCTGGAGAATGTCCACAAGACGCACAGATGGTGGTGGTCCGCCAATCACCAAACGAAAAAGGAACTTGAATAATTCTGAAATAGAAATTCTACTGCAATAGGTAAATGCCAAATGAGGCATAATATTCAGAAGTGCTTCCAATGGTCTTAAAGCCACCAACAAATGTTCGCTCTCCGATTCGGTCTTGGATAACCAGGAGCGGATTATGCAAAGTCTCTGTGAAATCGATTCTACTCTTGCCACAATATCAGAAACACTCAAATAAAAATATCAAGAACATGCACTGAAACCTGTCTCATTTCATGTGTTTAATATGTTGTATTTAAAGGACAAAACTAATAAAAAACAAGCAATTATTTGTTGTCTGACTTCCACGCCAAGTCGGTTGTCTGGTCCCAGCAATGAGTCAGGACGCACATTCTGGTGTGGTGGCTGAAGTGGAAGTGGAACACCACGCTTCATAGCAATGTTGTGTAACACACAACAGGCCATGATTTTCTGCAAACCTTAACATTTTGTAAAGATTATCAAAAGTTAGAAAAACGAAATAAAATGAAACGTTGGAATTAAATTATTCTACAACATGATCCCCATCTTTCAAACCTGAATAAAACAAGTAGTCCTACTCACCTTCACTGGCTGTCCAAACACATCCAGCATCCCTTCAGAATACCAATGGTTCGCTCAATGGTCGAGTTGGTGCGTGCGTGCCTCTAGTTATGAGTGCCTCTTGGTGCATCTGACGGTCTGTTAGTGGCGTCGTTAGCCAGGGCATACCCCCGATCTCCTAATGAAAACAAGTCATTAATGTAGAAAACCACTGTTTGAAACCAACAATTGGAATTTGAATTTACTGAACGATGCTTACCAATGAGCCTCGAGTTTCCTGCAGCTCCTTGTTCCAGGCACAGTCCCACAGAACTGTTCTGCAAATTATGAGTCATGTGTACCTCCGGGGAAGCAGGAGACCACGTTCAAGAGATGGTTGTCAGAGTTCCGGATGACTTGCACATTCATTGAGTGATATTGCTTGCGGTTCAGGTATGGGAATGGGTCTGGTGAGAGTGCCATAATGCGAATGTGAGTGCAGTCTATTGCCCTGATTACGTTGTTCAGACCCACAAGAGTAGAACCCCCTCTTGACCGGCAGCTGTTGTTGCACTGTGTAGGGGAAGAAAATATATTATGTGGTCAGTTGATTTATTCCATCCACAGCTTGTGGGTGAGCACGGCTGATGGATGGCTGTAATATGCCCACCAGGACTGCTAACTCCAGCTGAAATGTCCCAGTGGCAAAAAATCCCAAGATGGAGGGTACCTGCACATGGGGTGGTACTGGATTGGACCGTTGGTTATGGCTTCACTCAAAATGTGCATAAGAGTGCTCTTGAGTGTGCGTAGATTTTGTGCTTAGCGAAGAACAAATCCAAGATGAAAAAATATTAGAGAATGTCAGAATCTTCGTTAAAAGTGCCTAAGTGGGGTTTAAGAACAAGTGGCTAAGTGGGGTTCTTACTTAGTAAGAACGGTTGGTGAATGATGCCCATTGTCAGAGCAGAAGGATGAAGACAGTAGTTTTAGATGAAGATGGACAGCAGTATCAACGGACACGCCTACCGCAGGGTCTACACAATAGCCCCTCTATTCACCATCAGGCGTTGCGGAAGCACCTACAAGACTTGCCTCAAATGTCATCAGCTATCATACAATATGTGGACATCCTATTGGCGTCTGAAGATGAGATGACACATGCACGGGACCAAAGAACACTGCTGGATCATCTACATGCAAAAGGTCACAAGGCCAGCCCCGACAAAGCACAAAGCATGCAGCCACAGGTCACCTATCTAGGTCAGCTAGTCTCACAGGGGAAGCGGGAAATGACTCAAAGTCGCACTGCAGCCATCCAAGCTGCAAAGGAACCCACTACCATTAGAGACATCCGTTCTTTCATGGGTCTGTGTAACTACAACAGATGTTGGGTGGATTCGTTTGCTGAAATGGCACAACCCCTCAATGATCTCCTTAAAGATGACCCTGACTCAACAGAAAGATGCTTTTGTCAAACTCAAGATGGCACTGTCGTCAGTACCCGCTCTGGGCATTCCTGACTCAGGACAGCCATACATGCTTTTTGTGGCTGAAAAAGATGGCTACATGACATCAGTTCTGACACAAGACCATGGAGATCGCCAAAAGCCTGTGGGCTACTACTCTAAGAAATTGGATGATGTGGCTCTAGGCTGGGGTCCTTGTCTGAGAGCTATGCAAGCAACCAACATTGTGGTGTCCCTGGTATCACCACTTGTTCTTGACCAACAGCTTATCATCAAATGCACATATGCTGTGCACACTCTCTTGACTATGAACCAAGCTGCACAAGATACAGCTGCACGCTGGAACAAATGGTCCACAAGTCTTAGAGGCACCTAATATCAGCACACAGCGTGGTACACCCTCTAATCCTGCAACCTTGATGCTTCCACCGGATTCCACATTGCTTGAACACGACTGTTGTGAGTTGGTTTTGGAGCAGCTCTGTGATGAATTCACAAAGGTCCATCCCCTTGGGAAGATACTCACAGAAGAGAACAAAGGCAATGATGTGTCTGATAGAGCTGCGAAGGCAGCTGCCAAGCGAACACCACTATCACCCAGACTCATGAGAAAATATACATTGGACACTCTGCAACATATCAAAGAAATGCAGAACAATGCACCAAAAGATGAAGTATGGGAATGGATGTCTGCAGGATGCAGAGTCAACAAAGAAGGTGTGTGGAAATACAAGCTGAGGTGGGTAGCACCAAACGCACTCCTCCCGTACCTGATAACACAGAGACACTCTTTGGGACATGTTGGCATTGACAAAATAATCTACCGTTTCGTTGGAAAATGGTGGAACCCTGGTGTGCGGAAGGAAGCTGAAACTATTGTGGCAAATTGCAACACCTGTAGGGGAAACAATACAAAGGGAAAAGTGAAAGTGCAGACACGTCAGGCACCTGCACCGCCAGGACCCTTCAGACACTTACAGCTTGACTACATCACTCTTCCTAAGAGCAAAGGATTTGAAGATGTGTTGGTAATTGTTGACCGTTTCTCATGATGGGTGGAGGCTTATCCTACCAAGAAAGGGACAGCCCAGCACACAGCCAAAGGTCTGATCCGTGAAATAATTCCCAGATGGGGATTACCGGAACAACTGGACTCTGATCAAGGAACTCACTTTATTGGGAAAGTGTGCCAGGAGGTAGCTTGCCTCCTGGGCATAGACTGGCGACTACATTGCCCTTATCATCCCCAATGAAGTGGTCATGTGGAACGTCAAAACCAGGTGGTGAAGAGCAGATTGGCTAAAATGCATCAAGAAGGGATAGCGTGGCCTGATGTGCTGCTTACCGTCTTATGCAGTATAAGAGCTACACACAACAAAACTACAGGTTTATGTCCATTAGAGGTTGTCACAGGCAGACCTATGTCACTACCAGGCACGCTAGACCTGAGAAAAGCAGATATACACATCATGAGTGATACTATGCTTAATTACTGTATGCAACTATCAGAATCAGTAGCAGAGGCAGACAGACAGGTCAAAGAAGCATGGGGAACAACCCCCGAGGGGGAACATGATGTAGTGACAGGACAATGGGTAATGATAAAGAAACACCTTAAAGAGACACTAGGAGCAAAGTGGGAAAGTTCTTACCAAGTTTTACTTGTCACTAGATCAGCAGTGAAGGTACAGGGTAAATCAACGTGGATACATGTTACTCATTGCAAGGTGGTACAACATGACAAAGAGCAGAACCGGTCGCAATAGGCAACCGGGGGCCTACCTCGGGTGAAGATGCATAGAAAGGGATCAGAATCTGATACATTTTTATGCAACCACTGCAAATATCATTTAGCAAAATTGAGGCAGAGTATCTACCTTTTCATAGAAACAGCCATACTCTCACCTTTTTTTTTTTTTTCTTTTTGCAGGCTATGCAGATTATCCACCAGACCCTTCGACAATATGAACTGTATCCTGGTCTGTTTGACTCTACAAAGATAAAGTGATGCACGGAATCAGCGTCAAGACCAACCGAATTGACCAACGGACAGGAAGAATTCTTGCCTTTTGTTATGTGCTAATGAGAATAATAGTGATTGTTATTTGTGTTTGACTAAAAAACAAATCAGGAAATAGTTAGCCACTAGGAAAGTAGATAATTACATTATTGAGATTACTATGTTCATGGTAATTGTTCCTGTGTGTTTTCTGGTGGTACAGTGTGGTGGTTCTCTAGTCCCAAACGTAGACGTTCATAGACACGAGGATGGTCATCATGATATTTATACTTACTTGGCCCTCTCTCTACAATTTGCCAGAATGATTAACCAGAGTAGTTGTTGGATTTGTACCCACACTCTGTTCACCGCTAATTAAGGTATTCCCTTAGGAGTCATTCCATTCAATCAGTCTGAGATGTTAGGGATTTAGAGAGACCTCAGTTGGTTCAGATTTTCTATATGACTTCTAAAAGTCTGAAATTGCAGTCAGCTGAAATGGTTGCCCTTCGTACTGTTGCAATGCAAAACAGGCTTGCTCTCGATTACATATTGTCAGCTCGGGGGGGGGTGCCTGTGCAGTCATTGGAACTGAGTGTTGTACCTACATACCTGATAACTGATTTATCAGGTATGTAGGTAACTGACAAATACAATAATTACAATACTGCTACATGGTTGTCATCTATTTTTGGTAAGTTGGGAGGTTCTCTGCTGAACATGATTATGCCAGCGGTGTCTGTAGTGTTGGTCCTTTTCATCTTAGTAACACTTGCCAAGTGTGCTGTCAACAGATGCCTGTCACTGATAGTAAGGCGCAGGTTCCCACGGGAGTTAAGTTAAATGAGGTGTGCATGTGCTGGAGTTTGACACTATATTTTTTTTAAATTAGGAGTGGTCTCAGAATTTTTTACAGAGCTGTACACTCACCAAAAGGATTATTAGGAACACCTGTTCAGTTTCTCATTAATGCAATTATCTAATCAACCAATCACATGACAGTTGCTTCAATGCATTTAGGGGTGTGGTCCTGGTCAAGACATCTCCTGAACTCCAAACTGAATGTCAGAATGGGAAAGAAAGGTGATTTAAGCAATTTTGAGTGTGGCATGGTTGTTGGTGCCTGACGGGCCGGTCTGAGTATTTCACAATCAGCTCAGTAACTGGGATTTTCACGCGAAACCATTTCTAGGGTTTACAAAGAATGGCGTGAAAAGGGAAAAACATCCTGTATGCGACAGTCCTGTGGGCGAAAATGCCTTGTCAATGCTAGAGGTCAGAGGAGAATGGGCCGACTGATTCAAGCTGATAGAAGAGCAACTTTGACTGAAATAACCACTTGTCACAACCCTGGTATGCAGCAAAGCATTTGTGAAGCCACAACACACACAACCTTGAGGCGGATGGGCTACAACAGCAGAAGACCCCACCGGTTACCACTCATCTCCACTACAAATTGGAAAAAGAGGCTACAATTTGCAAGAGCTCACCAAAATGGACAGTTGAAGACTGGAAAAATGTTGCCTGGTCTGATGAGTCTCGATTTCTGTTGAGACATTCAGAATGTAGTCAGAATTTGGCGTAAACATAACGAGAACGTGGATACATCATGCCTTGTTACCACTGTGCAGGCTGGTGGTGGTGGTGTAATGGTGTGGGGGATATTTTCTTGGCACACTTTAGGCCCCTTAGTGCCAATTGGGCATTGTTTAAATGCCTACCTGAGCATTGTTTCTGACCATGTCTATCCCTTTATGGCCACCATGTACCCATCCTCTGATGGTTACTTCCAGCAAGATAATGCACCATGTCACAAAGCTCAAATAATTTCAGATTGGTTTCTTGAACATGACAATGAGTTCAATATACTAAAATGGCCCCCACAGTCACCAGATCTCAACCCAATAGAGCATCTTTGGGATGTGCTGGAACGGGAGCTTCGTGCCCTGGATGTGCATCCCACAAATCTCCATCAACTGCAAGATGCTCTCCTATCAATATGGGCCAACATTTCTAAAGAATGCTTTCAGCACCTTGTTGAATCATTGCCATGTAGAATTAAGGCAGTTCTGTCGTGGAAAATCAACCACGCTTCACTAAAAACAAATGCACTTTAACTCAGGACTTTGTGAATCCAATAGACTTAAATGAAAATCATACAATAATGACAGACATTAAAGCCAGGTCCTTCTGCAGATACACCCCTAATGTTCAAAGTACGGACCATGGCTTTTATACAGAACTTTCACACATTACGCCATCTGACTTTGTCTGGTTGGCAACCCCCCTGAGTGGGGTGTGCTTCTTATCTTCTACCTCCCTGAATGCTCGTAATTTGCGACAGTAATTCACATCCTCCTTATGGTTCATACTTGGGTCATGTCCATCATTGTCCACAAAGTAAGTGTTACGTTAAGCTCATGGGCCACACTCAGGTCATCTCTTATCACAGAGTACACTTTGACCAGCTCATGGGCCACACTCTGGACACCCCAACAGTGGATACAAACACATTAAACTTTAGAAATGCCCCTCTCTGTGCTCAAGGTAATTAACTGCTCATGACCATCTCTCACCATAAGACATATATTATGATGAACATAAACATTATCTGTATGTGTAATTCATCCTATCTCAGAAGTCATTTACTGTGAGTGTGGATTCCAAGTTAATATGTTTCTGATAAAACGACCTGATTATACATTGCGCATTAATGTTTTCATAAGTATGAGGTTATTTATGCATTTTATAGAATTATCCCCCACAGTTCAGAAGGCGAAAGCGGGTCAAACACAGTATTAGTATGGTGTTCCTAATAATCCTTTAGGTGAGTGTATATGGCTGGGATGATGACATGATAGAAATAAGAAAGAATTAATTTATTACCATATCCTTATTTATCCATTATTCTGCAAATTAACTGTAATAAATAAACTGTTTTCACTAAGCCTGAATTTGCTTTAGACTTCATGGTTGCCATGTATAGAAGACCTGGGTCAGCATGCCCTGTTCTTAGAAGTGATAATGGCTACAACTGAAGCCACCAGGCCTCAAACCTATCTTATCTATGGCCATGTACAGATGGCTCCAAGGTGAAGTTGCCTGTTTCCTCTGTTTCTTCCATTTTGGTAGGACAGAGACCAAGGGTAGCTCAGATCAGGAGGTCTATTAACTATGACCTATAACTATGCCATGACAATGAAGGATTCTTGTTTCACGATTAGTATGACGACTTGTTTTTGTTAGTATCTTATAGCATAAGAGATAATATATTTGGAGCTGACAAGAAGTGGAATAAAGTGATGAAAGCAAAAATGTAAGATCGAAAAGTTTGTCATGACATTACTCTGTGGGTCTCTACTCGTCATTTGTCATGTTGTGATAGGCCTATCCTCTCTGAAGTGATTTTTTAATACCCAATCATGTTACTGACCTGTGGCCAAATGACCTAATTGTGTGATATTCTACTAGAACACACAGCACATTGCCCATATAATGTCCGACCAGGACAGGGAGAAAATGGCTGAACTAAATTCACAGACTAACAAGAACAGAAACAGGTGGCGTTCCTAGGCCTGTGTAGAAATGTAACCTCTCCACCTAGTCCTGGGCATACCCAGAGGTCTCCCAGCTGGATGTGCCTGGAACACCACCGTAGGGAGGCGTCCTGGGGGCATCCTTACCAGATGCCCAAACCACCTCAACAGACTCCTTTCGATGAAAAGGACCAGCGGCTCTACTCCAAAGTTTTTCATGGATGACCGAGCTTCACTAAGGGAGGCGACAGCCACCCATCTGAGAACATTTATTTGAGCCACTTGTAAGTGCAGTGGGCACTGGAACCCACAATCCCAGGATAAATAAATTAAGCTGTGAATCATTGGCAAGCCAGAATCAAGGGGGAACATAAATCTACATAATTTAGCTTGCACCTTTGTTCTCTTGGCCATCACAGGCCTGCAGAGCATGAATGTATTCCATTATATTCAACACCTTATACAACTGTTTCCAAAAATGTTGGTACAGTGTGTAAAATGTGCAAAAAAAGGATAAAAAGGTTTATTTGTCATTGGCAATAACAAATTATACCCTCACCTATGGTCATGAATGCTGGGTCATGACCAAAAGAACTAGATCGCGGTTCGCAGTGCTGTGGATGGTGCTTTGTCTCTGTATGAGTTGGTCATGTATGGGTGTAGGTGTGCACACATTTAAAAAAGGAGTTTAAATGAGATATAGATGGTTTGCCGAATGAACATTTCTGCTCGCTCATGGCTGACTTACCCACAAAACAACAAAAATACACATACATCCTAATTCAACACCCTTCTCCCGCCACTATAAACATTCACCTTTTGGATTAATTAAGTCCTTTACTGTAGAAGGAGTTTCCAGTTTGGTGCCACTTGGTATGGGGAAAGCAATGAGCAGCTTCAATAACATTATCTGGAAGACAAGTGAGGGCAATGTTTGCTGGATGAACTGTAGGGATTATCTGCACGCAGCAATGTCATTGGAAAGCTAAAGCACTGATTCTCATTAGTTTAATATAACCTTTGAAGTTTTCAAATATCACATCAGGAAAATATAGCACATTTTGATTAATCTGAATAATTCAACTCTAAAGATCTGCACTGTTACATCAGCATGGCACCAGCACAAGTATTTCAGTTGAAAGAAGCATTCACCAAAATGCAATCCTGTCAATGAAAATCCACTCATGTGGATGCAAAAATAAGCCACTGTTCTTGTGGAATGCATTTTGAGTACTCATTATGTATACATAAGTACAAGCACCCACAATCATGACAAATTTAACAATCAGACACAAATAACAAAAAAGGACAGACAATTACTTTCCATCTGCATTTTTAGCTTGAGTCAATCACATTAACAGGGATTTATTGTTACTTCTCTAGAGTCCGAAGCAAATTGAATACAAAGGCCTACTATACAACAGACATATCATTAAGATGCAAAGCATGCTTGTTCTGAAGCACAGACAATATGTTTGAGGCAATGTACTGCATTGGCATATGTTAGAAACTAGTTTAAAGTAGGCAAACAATTTGATAGGTTTACTGATAACCTATTCAAATGCTGTATGTATGAACATTTTCATACACAGCTGAGCACCAGCAGCTCAAATTATAACTCAGAAATTTTTCAGCTCAGTGCTACACAAAGACATAACCAACCCCAGAATACAGGTGGTTTCATTGATTACAAACAGAACTGCTCTCCAGCTAGCTTGACTGGCAACATGGGAACAATGGGACTTTAATTCATTTTGGTAGTGATATCTTCTGTTCCTCTTCGGTACAGAAGTGTGGAGGTGATTTTGCAAGTAAAGTAAGCACGCAACTGCAAACTGCTTACCATGGATTAAACGGAATATCTTTAGTGTTATCACTGAAAATTCTAAGTATCCATTGCTAAATACATATCCAAATGTCTGGCAATAGCACACATTTCGGGGAAAAGAAAGACCATCATGGTGTATCTCAGCAACCTGACTTGGATATTGTCTACTGATTTGAATACTTAGGAAAAAGGATACTTCACACATGATGTGTCTTTGGGTTGCACAGAGCAAAGTGAATTCCAATGACCTGTATGGTTGTAACACATCTCCCAGATGGACTTTCAAGAACTAATACAGAATATATAGAGTGTATCAGCTGTTATATTAGAATTTCATATGAGTAATCTTCTACATGTGCTCTGTGAACCTGGCTAACAACATTGCCTGCCACCACTTTTCGTAATCATATCTGCTACTCCTAAAAAGACATACAAAATGAAAGACAAATTATATGGATAGATGGACAGTTGGCTTACCAAAAAAAAAACATAAAAATCCTACAATTGTCCTGGTTCAAGGACAGAAATGCAGAGGCAGAAGTGTGATGGTTATTCATGTTTAATGAAACCAGACTTACAGCTACAGTGACCAGGTAGCGTCGCGTCGCGTCGCGTCGCATAGCATAGCATAGCATAGCATAGCATAGCATAGCATAGCATAGCATAGCATAGCATAGCATAGCATAGCATAGCATAGCATAGCATAGCATAGCATAGCATAGCATAGCATAGCATAGCCTACAGCTGACAAAACCAAAATAAACCACACCAGTGTAAGCAAACATTCAACATAAATAGGTTCCCCAATTGGAGGCAACAATCCACACCTGCCTCCCATTGGGGAGACCCAATCACATAGAGATGCCTAGAGGCATCTCTTCTTGTCCAGGCCTGACTATGGCCCCAGCCAGTGTGAAGATGGCTAGGGGCATAGCCAGGACGTGACAACAATGTGATTCTCTGGATTTTCTTTCTCATTTTGTCTCTCATAGTTGAAGTGTGCCTATGATGAAAATTACAGGCCTCTCATCTTTTTAAGTGGGAGAACTTGCACAATTGGTGGCTGACTAAATACTTTTTTGCCCCACTGTATATTTTGTGAATGAACAACAAGGAATATTTCTCCCCCTATATTTTGTAAATAAACAACAAGGAACGTTTCTCCCTCTGACTCTGTTATTATTCTGCAAATGAGCCAGAAGCCAACATTATGTACTACATTATGGTCAATTATAAACACTTCAGGAGATAAGTGTATACTGCAGGTGATAAACTAAAAGATGCACTGTAAGGATGTGCTTATGACAAGTCTACAGTATGTCATCAATGCTGTGCTTTCATTTGTTTAGCTGCATATTCTTAGGCTTCTGTAACATTGTTCATGTTGTTTTATTTCAAACAAATAGTTTACAGTGATACCTGCTAGGAATTATTTTTCATTAAAACTGAATATTGTGTTCATATCCCTTCACACTTATTTCTGTCCTATTTAATCCTGAATCATCTGACAGCTTGCTTCCGGAAGCAGGAGAGATGAACTTGTTTCACTTGATGTCAGTGTGAGGATCTAGAGTAAAGAGAATTACAGTTTGGCATTATTTCAATAGGCAGGAAGCAAAAAAATATATATACTATGGGAATTTCAGCACCACAAGGGAAAGCTAAGGGCAGATCTCTGCAGCAGACTGCACACTTTCAATTCCCTTGATCACAACTAAATAGTCACAGCGAAATATTGTGCGTCACCAGCTGAGGCAGTGTAAACATCTATAAGAAACACCACACATATAGTTTTGTTCAAAAGTTTGCATACCCTTGGATAATTGATAATATATGTACTTGGGATGTCATGATATACCGGTATTGATGACAAATAAAAAATGAAATCATGTCAATAATTGACATGATACTATTGAATTTACTAGAAATTAAACTTGTATTTAAAAAAAAAGCTATTGGATTTTCGATACCATATCTCTTTCACTAATAGAAATTATACAACGCATGTGCTTAAAAAGGAGGCTGGACCTATATGCAGTGGCGTTGAAATCAACTTGTTTGCTACACTAGAAACCCTGGGAGAAATCCCCAATACACGCCATTTTAGTAGACTATTCATATGGAAAAAAGGACATTATATATTTCCCAAAACTCCTTTCAGTTTTTCTATACCTTATTCATGGACAAACGATGCATGTGCTTAAACTATGAGTCAAGACCTATACACTAGCGTTTGAATTAATGCCTTTAATGTAACCTTTTGTTAAGAAAACATGAGTGAGCAGCAAAAACACGTCTTTTATTTCTTATGGGATTCACGTTCAAGTGTAGGTCATAACAGAATGGCACAATCCTAAAACAAGACATGGCAACAAAGAAAAAACAAACCCCGGTTCAGAAGTCTGCATACTCTAAGTTCTTAATACTATGCAATACTGTCTTTTGTAGTTATTATCTGTGAGGCTCCAAGTTCTTGCAGGTGGTGCACAGTACCTGCCGATTAATCTTGGCAAAAATACCTCCAGGTCATGTAAAGTCATTTGTGGTCATGCATGAACCGCAGGTTTGAGATCTCCCCAGAGTGGCTCAATGATATTAAGGTCATGAGACTGTGATGGCCACTCCAGAACCTTCACTTTTTTCTGCCTTTCGGCCTTGTGCTTAGATTCATGGTTGTGCTGGAATGTCTAAGAGCGTCCCATGCACAGCTTTGCTGCAGAAGAATGCATATTGTCTGCCAGAATTTTCTGAGAATGTTGCATTCATCTTGCCAACCATTTTCCCAAGATTCCCGGTGCCTTTAGAGCTCACACCCCCTAAACATCAGTGTACGTCTGCTCTCTGCCCGAGTTCTGATCTGTTGCCTGTCCCCGACTACTCTGCCTGCTCTCTGCCTGTACTACTGCCGCCTGCTCGTTTACCGACCTACCGCCCGTCCCCGATTACTCTGATTGATTGCTCCTCGCCTGTGCCTTCGCAGCCGGTTCGTGAGACGACTCACTGCCTGTCGCCGACTGCTCTGCCTGCCACACCCCCTCTCCTCCCTAGTCTGCGCTTGGATCCTTACCTGCAGTCATGACATACAAAGCATGTAGAGGTCTGTCATTTTTATCATAGGTACACTTCAACTGTAAGAGATGGACTCTAAACAAAAAATCCAGAAAATCACATTGTCTGATTTTTAAATAATTAATTAGCATTTTATCAGAAAAGCAGAACTTAATATTCGGTACAGAAACCTTTGTATGCAATTACAGTGATCATACGTGTCCTGTAGTTCTTGAACAGGATTGCACAAACTCCTCCATACAGACCTTCTCCAGATCCTTCAGGTTTTGGGGCTGCCGCTGGGTAATACAGACTTTCAGCTCCCGACAAAGATGTCCTATTGGTTTCAGGTCTGGAGACTGGCTAGGCCACTCCAGGACCTTGAGATGCTTCTTATGGAGCAACTCCTTAGTTGCCCTGGCTGTGTGTTTCGGGTCGTTGTCATGCTGGAAGACCCAGCCACGACCCATCTTCAATGCTCTTACTGAGGGAAGGAGGTTGTTGGCCAAGATCTCGCGATACATGACCCCATCCATCCTCCCCTCAATACGGTGCAGTTGTCCTGTCCCCTTTTCAGAAAAGCATCCCCACAGAATGATGTTTCCACCTGGTTCACAGTTGGGATGGTGTTCTTGATGTTGTACTCATCCTTATTCCTCCAAACATGGCGAGTGGAGTTTAGACCACCAAACTTCATCTTGAACTTCTAATAATTGCGCCAACAGTGGGTGCCTTCTCACCAAGCTGCATGCCTATTGTCCTGTAGCCCATCCCAGCCTTGTGCAGGTCTACAATTTTATCCCTGATGTCCTTACACAGCTATCTGGTCTTGGCCAATGTGGAGTATGTGGACAGGTGTCTTTTATACAGGTTACGAGTTCAAACAGTTACAGTTAATACAGATAATGAATGGACAACAGGAGGGCTTCTTAAAGAAAAACGAATAGGTCTGTGACAGCCAAAATTCTTACTGGTTGGTAGGTGATCAAATAAATGCAGATAAATTATTTAAAAATCATACAATGTGATTTTCTGGATTTTAGATTTTTTTATTCCATCTCTCACATAACAATATGAAATAGACAACAATAATATTGACTGTGATTAATTATAAAGCTGATGAGTGATTTCATATTTCAAACATTTGTAACCCATTAATAGGCCTGTGTTTAGAATATATATATTGCTTGTATATTTTGGTTTCTATTAGGGAGGACATTGTAGTGTGCATTAGCTGCTCAAATAGACAAACAGAAACCAGGAGATATTTCACACTTAACAGTTGTCTTTCTCAAGTGTGTAGCCACATATTATAATTCAGTATTTAACAGAGGTTCATCCGGTATATGCACATCATATTACATTTTTAACAACTGAAATGTAATTTCCCACCAACAAAATGGTGGCTAGTGAAAATGGTGAGTGGCCAGTAACTTTGGAAAACCCCCACATTGGCTAGTGAACCAAAAAGTGAATGTCAAGCGCTGGCCACCACCATGCTCTACAGCAGGGAAGGTATTCAGTTCACAATAGGCCTTGTTGAACCCCTTTCCAAACATATCACTTATGGTTGTGACCATAAAGCTCTATTTCGGTCTCGTCACGCTGTGAGGCATGTCAAGATGTTGTCGGGTGTATTGTAACCGGGCCTTTTGGTGGCATTGGCGCAGTAAAGGCTTTTTTCTGGCAACTCGACCATGCAACTCTGCAAGTATTGTCATATTGTGCTCATTGAAACAACTACGCTGTCTTTTTCCAGAGCAGCCTGTATTTCACCTGATAAAGTTTTCTTTGATTTCAGCAAAAACTGCCAGAAGAATTGTTTGGAAAACATTCTTGTCTACCTGACCTCGGCTTGGAATCAAGAGATCCCCGAATGTTCCCCTTCATAATAAGTGATTGAAAAGTACTGACTGGCATTTGCAAGGCTTTGGATATCTTTTCATATCCTTTTCTATCATAATAAAGTTCCATTACCTTGTTACGCATGTCTTTTGTCAGCTATTTTCTGCTCCCCATGGCTCAGTATCTAGCCTGCCCAGTGCATCCACGTGAGAGCTAACAAACTCATTGACTATTTATACACGTACACTAATTGCAAATTAAAAAGCCACAGTTGTGGGAAATTCATTCTTTATTGCCATTTTCACCTGTGTTTGTCACCTTGTGTGTCTGTAACAAGGCCAAACCTTCAAGGGTATGTAGACTTTTGATCAGGGCCATTTGGGGGATTTCTGTTATGATTATGATTTTAAAAGGAGCCAAACAACTATGTGATAATAAATGGTTTCATATGAACACTATCCTCAAATAAAAGTTTTTTTTGGATGGTCATATTTTCAAAATCAGTTGCCAAAATTTTACAATTTCTGCCAGGGTATGCAAACTTATGAGCACAACTGTATATCATATCAAAGCTTAGAGTTCTATGTTGTTACCTACCCCTTTTTGTGTTGATGTACTGGTGATGATTGACTAAGGTGTTGTGTATAGCTCCAGTGCATTTGCCCCTACCTGCTCTACTGTTATTAAATGTAAATCTTGCCATCTTTTACCAATTGTAATGCAAGTTCTGGTGCTATCAGAGGAATAACCTCTGTGTAAATGTAACAATCGTCTGATGATGGATCTGACTGGTTTGATTCTATTGCATAATTTAAATTTTCACTGTAAAGCACATTGTAATGCTTCTATGTATGAATTGTGCTTTATAAATAAACTTGCTTGCTACTATGGACCTGCATTCTAAATGATCAGTGCCTGTCTATGCCTGCGTCAGTGCGCGTCTGTGTGCGTGACTTGCATCTGCATGTCTTGCATGAGCTGCTGACATCTTCAGAGGCTCTAAAAGCAGCACACTACGCTATACCCCTGGGCTAAATGGTGTCTATGTAACGCAAAAAGCTCCTGAGCACCATTGCACCCTAGATGCCTGCAGCCCTGCAATCTACCAGCACAGATAAGACTGTTTCCAGTGTTCAACACCATGGCAGAGGCAGACACATTGCCCTGAGTAAAAGCATTAGGACAAATTACCTCGGCTGTACATAGTCTTTCATTACCAAACAGAGGAATGATGATGTACAGTCTGGGACATACGATAATCATTTTGACAAAATCTCTGAATGATAAAAGGCTGTCATGCATGTTTTTGATGTTTTTTCTGTGTGTGCAGATAACGTACAGTATACTACTCTGTTTTGATCCTTTTTTTGATGTTAGCTTTTTGTAAGAGTAGAGGCAAATTATTGGTAAAAAATTAAAAAAGTTATAGACAAGGCAACTAACTAGAGCAGGGATGTGAAACCGGTTACATGGAGGGGTGAGTGTCTACAAGATTTTGCTCTCACCTTGTACTTGATTGATTAATTAGGTCTCTCATGGGTTCGTTTCTACCCTCACCTGGTTGTTTATGTCTGAACTGGGAACTAATTTATTGGAAAAACCTTTATTGTATTTGATAAGTAACTATAATTCTGTATAATCACAAATGTTATTTTTATAAAAAAATATGTAAAAACAAAATCAAGCGTTGAACTGAAGCATTATAACTATCACGGTCCCGGGCCTGCTGGGGCTGTTCCGTTCCATGTTTTCTGTGTGTCTGTGATTTGTCATGTCCTCGTTTGCTCTCTCCTGTTCTTGTTTCAGTTGATCAGTTTATTTATTTCACCTGTGTTTTGCCCCCACCTATTTCCCGTTGGCCTAGTTTTAGTTTGTTCTGTTGTTAGTAGTGCACAGCACTACTAACTTTTGTTTTGTTTTTGCACTATTAAAGGATTTTGCTGCACCCTTGCGTTTGCCTCCATCTCCCTCCTTGGATTCCCTGCACAACCCTGACAATAACATCTTCAAATAGTCTCACATTATCCATTTCTTTTAGCCAGTCAGCAGTCATTGCATCAGTGGAATGAAAGTCAGTGGACCGGAGTGGTCAAGCATAACCTGTCGTGTATGGGCATGAACAGAAATCCTGTCACAAGCGGAGGCAATACCTAACATGATTAAGGGGTTATACAACAGCTCCAAACAAAACATTGATGCACTGTACAGAGGTCAGGCAATTCACAAGCAATAGAAAGTGTCATGATCAAAGGAATATCAGTTAGAAAATAAACATATGGCCCACAAAAACGCCATCCAGTGTTTCCTTTGGTCACTGAAGACATTTGTGTTTAAGGTCAAAAGATGAGTACAAGAGCTCAGAATGTCAGCGATCATTTCCTGTTATTCACATCTGGATGTGTTAAACCACTTAGGACATATTATCGTTTGTATTAGACCACAGCATTTTTAGGTGAGCAAAAGTAATGGAACAAATAAAAAGTAAATAACATTTAATATTTGCTGGCATTACCCTTGCTTGCAATAACTGCCTCAAGCCTGCGATCCATCGACATCACCCAACTGTTGCATTCTTCATTTGTGATGCTATTCCAGGCTTTTACCGCAGCTTCTTTCAGTTCTTGTTTGTTTTGGGGTGTTTCTCCCTTCAGTCTCCTCGTTAGGAGGTGAAATGCATGCTCTATTGGGTTAAGGTCAGGTGATTGACTTGGACACTTTTTTCCCCTGATGAAGTCCTTTGTTTTGTTGGCAGTGTGCTTTGGGTCATTGACTCTGAAGCCTGATGATCTACCTGTTGTAATTTAGAGCTGAATAAAATTAACTCCGTTTTCCTCTAAATGAAAACAATCTCAAATTTAAAGTTACTGATAAACCCCAGTTCTGCACTGAGCTAGTTCTCAACCGTTGACTTATTGTTATGTGACATCAAAATAGATATATTTTCTGAAAAAAGCTGACAAGGACAAGCATATTTTATATTGTATACAGAACAGAGCAGGAAGATGAGTGCTTAAAAAGCCTCACTTGTGACACTCCACAGTTGTTTACATTGCTTCAGACACGTTTCTGTTGTCATCAAACACTCTGATGCCTTGATGACAGAAATGACTTGAACCAACCTACTGCCACCCTACTCAAACCTAGGGCCCTTTGCTTGTGTTATCTGGTGGTCATCTGCTCCACAGGCTTTCTGAAGGTCCAGCTGATACTGCTGACTAGATACTATTAAAATTTGTAATGCTCTTTAAAGCGTCAGAATTTATTTGAGCCTTTACTGTCTTAAAGTAACCTTTTGCCCTTCAGTCATTGTCTTAGTCCAACCGTCAAGACTGTTAAATCCCTTGCCACACCTGGGCCACATTACCTAAGGTATAAATCATTATTAAATGATGTGAACATATTTGATTGCTCGTAATTTATGTTGGCAAAAAAGGAGGCAGTGTTACCTATAATTTTAAAGCAGACTTATTAGATTTGTGTTGTTCTAATCCTACATCTTAAATAAAACATTAACACCCAGCATTGTTAATCACACTTAATTAACCCTCATTGTCACACATAATTGTCCCGTACAAACCTTGCCATATGTTGTTTATTTCCTCTCCATCTTCCCAGGCTTTATTGGCTGTGTTTCAATACACCCACCCCTAGCAGGTGTTATCACATTCGCATAAATCTGAGGGGTTTATACATCTTTCAAGAATAAACACATTCCAACTGTATGTGACTTTTTCTCTCTTTTTAGTCACTTGCCATTGTAAAACTGTTTTCAACATTACCTCCCAGGTACCTTTCCTGCTTTGACCTTCCCTAACCAGAATGCACGCAATGCTGCTTTCAGATCTGGCGATGCAGAGGACTACACCTTATCCAGGGCCAACCTGAAAAGCGGCATTGAGGTGGCAATTGTTTTTGGATTGAGGATCACTTCAATATCTCCAAACCCTGATGCATTTGGCAGGGCATCCAAGTCGTTACAGACTACTGGCCAAAGGACCCTACCCCTACAGTCAGCGACTTCTCCATCACTGTCAAGTTAAACAGGTTTAAAGCACGCATTGACAGGGACAACAAGAGTCAACCCTCTCAGACTATCCACCACAGATGGGTCCTGATGGTGTCCCTGAACGTATGCCCAGAGCATGTGCTGGGCAGCTGGCCGAGGTCTTTACTGACACGTTCAACCTGTCACTGGCCCAGGCAATTGTCCTAAGAATATATAGAAAATGTCACTCTGATTTCGCTTTTAGAATGTAAATTATGTTGTGCATTTGACACTCAAATACTACCGTATAAGTACATAAACCAGCATGCTTATATTAGCTGAGGTCATTTAGAATAATGTGATGCCAAATACATGATGATCTGTTAACATTACATATTGTTTTTAAGCCCAAATGTAAAAGTATTGAAAACGTAATCCTGCCTCCCCAACACTGGATCCCTACCGGTCGAACACACTGCCCTGACCCGCCTGGACAAAACCAATGTGAGAATGCTATTCATAAACTTTAGCTCAGCATTCAACAAACTTTAAGACCTGGGGATCAGCCCCTCTCTGCAATTGAACTTTGGACTTCCTAACCAACAGATCCCAGTCAGGTTTGACAACTCCACCTCCTCCACCCTGATCCTGAACACTGGCGTTCCACAAGGCTGTGTGTTGGGCCCTCTCCTGTACTCCTTCTTCATCCACGATTACGTTCCTGTACATCGTTCCAACACCATTGTTAGATTCGCAGATGACAACATGATGGTAGGCCGGATCAGTGACAATGACGAGTTTGTCTAAAGGGCGGTGGTTGAGCGCCTGGCAGCATGGTGCGCTGACATAACCTGGCCCACAATGCAAAGAAAACCAGGAGCTCATTGTGGATTGCAGAAAGTCTAATGGTTGCAGTTATTATTCCGATGTTACAAAGGATCATTCGGACCAACAATGGTGAAAAACCAACGTATATCCAACGCATAATGGTGACCTGTGTGATGGAAATTCCATCTATAGACACTCTTAAAGGAGTAAGTAAGGAGACAAAATTATCTTGACTCTATAAGCAGATTATTTGCAAATAGAGACGCGTCAAACACTTACAGAATAATCATTCAAGGAGTCTCTTAAGGAAAATACATGAACAGTCAGTATTTATTACAGTTACAAGGGGTGTGATAAGATGCTACCCAGCTATCTTAGGTCGTACAGGTTTTACCCAAAGGGAGGGTTGTCCTCCCCCACATGGATGACCTTTTCAACTCTTGAAGAGAACTTGCAGCATCTGGACAAAAAATAGATGCCCTGTTGGGTTATACTGAGTAACCCTATAATCTGCCGATACCAGTCAATGATGCCCCCTAGGCAAATACCAGATCCCCCTCTCCTACTTTTCCTAAGGAACAAAGGACAGACCCTTATTCAGAGTACCGAATGATCATCTGACATTATACAGGCATGTGTCCAATGTACATTAGTTAAGAAATTGCGACAACACCTGTTAAGTCCAAATCTACCAGGCGGACTGTATTGGCCAAAGGATTAAGAACTCTTTTGCATTCCCTTCGTTTGAATTCAGGATCTAAGCAAAAGTCAGCCGCAGGTTTCTATTGATTACTTTCTGCTTCGGTTGGCGAGCATTATGTGGAGACTGTTTGCCTGGTTCGGACTACAAACTACATATGGATTGCTTTGTTGGAGTTGTCTGGATATTAGGTAAGTACGATACTAGTTATTACAGTTAAGATTCGAATAATAAAGTTTTATGGAAATGTGCACTATGTGCGAAGTCAGTTTTGGTGCGCCTATCCCCTGCGTTAACTAACCCCTTGAAACATATTTTTCTACAAATTACTGGATATTTAAATGTTCCGTGCCTGTCAGTTCTATTAACCTAAGGGTAATTAGACATAAGAGGGTAGTTTTATTTCCCCTTCGTTGTGGGTTGGGAAAGGATCATTATGACAACATATACATTGCATAAAATAAATACCAACTGTTTCTACTTATTGTATAGATCTCAAAATACAATTAAGTCTAAATTTAAGCCTGCCAGCATTTGTCTGTTCATATGACTTTTTCTGTATATCTGCCTGCCTGGCTTTTTGTCTGTGTCTAATGTCCCCCTGATATCATCTTGTGTGGATGAGCAGAATATCAGCTAACTCCTGGTTGAAGAGTGCAGCTGTTTGGAAGCCACAGCTCTTTATCATAAATAATAATAATAATTATTAGTCACTTGGGTATTTAGCCAGTAGGTCTATGTTCATCCTGTGCCTTCATCTTGTGTGTTTGTACCGAGTGTTCTCACAATAACCCTGTTACCTTTTAGCAGTTCTGCTCCTGCCCGTCTACAACTTGTCTGCCTGCTACCTACCTGTACCTCCGCTGCCAGCCTGTGTACCGATCTCCTACTTGTCTACGACTAGTCTGCCAACTCCTACCTGTACCTTCACCGCCAGCCCATGTACCAATCTCCTGCCTGCTCACAATTCCTCCCTGCCTGCTGCTTGCCTGTACCTCTGCTGCCAGCTCAGTATTGACCCTGCCTTCCTCAACTACTCTTCAAAAAACAAATAAATAATTGTTAACTTGAAAAAAGTCAGTGTCTGCGTGCGGGTCCACTGCCAAGCTTGAAGCGTGATATTACCTGCAACTTTAGATTGTGTCAACAAGACAGGAAGAACACATTCCCCAAGACCTGTTAATCTGCATAGTATTGTGTCAGTGTTTTGTCCATTTGTTCCTGAATGCAATAACCATCGTCAACGATTACACATTTCTTTGGAGTCCGTAACAAAAGGGTAATTTAGAAAATGCTAAACACATTCTCGTGACAATGGTGGAAATGTATTCAGTCCATATTTTGTATTATGCAATGTAATTGAAGCTTGGACTCTGACAAGGTTGTGGTTGTGGAATTAATCATTGTCCCTTGTCTAATTCTAAGCATGTCGATCTCATTCTGAGAAAGAAAATAAAAACCTCAAATGTCAGAAATACTTAATACTATAAACATTGTTTCATCTGTGTATTCTGTGCTTCAACTACCAATTTTTCTCAATTTAGAATATGCATTGGGCTTTAAATCTAAAATATCCCAAATTATTACAACTAGGGTGAGACTGTATAGTTCTGGTGTTTATTTGATTTAAACATTACATTTCTTATCCAGACCAACAATTAGAATGAAGCACTTCACTCACTGGCAAAACAACGTATAGTATTTTCACCTTGTCGATTTGGGGATTGAAATCAACAATCTTTTGATTATGGGGCAAACATTCTCACTAGTCTGACCACATCTATTAAACCTATTGACCATTGCCATATGTAAGAGTTGAACATTACATCAAAATTATGTTATTTCCATAACATGTGCATGCACAGTAGAGGCCACATAAATAAACATAAAATAAACATTTCCAGGTTTTGCTTCAAGCTAAAAAATAATACTAGACAGGTCATCTCAAACTGCATGCGGTTGATGTGCTGAAGATGACAACATGTGACTTTCCTATTTGCTTCTCTCCTGGGAGGCATCACATAGAAATATCTATCAAGCTTAGAGACAGTCAAAAAGGTAAAATGTATTTTCTTAAAAATGATGACAAACAATCATGAACCAATTCAGATAGCATCAAACCAAATAAGCAAATAACAAGGTATGATCAAACAAGAACACTAAAGAAATTCAAATACTGTTAAAAGAAAATAAAAATAAAACATTTTAAGAAGGAATTCTCTGACTCTGTCACACTCTGCATTTAGGCAGTAGGAGTCACATGCAGGGGTTTAGCTTGCGACCGTTTATGAAAGTTGAGCAAGCAGATTAGGACGACCAAGACAGATGAGCACTGTAGTGCTAAGGGACAACAAGGTACTTTAGGAAAAAAGGAATTACGTCAAGAACAGAACATGCCAACAAACAATAACCCACAACTCCTCGCAACAAACAGACAGACATATACCTAACGTAATCACACACAACAAAAATCAGGTGCACCTGATGTTCCAGAGGGAATGGGGCTGTGGCTTCAGAAAGTCGGTGCTGCTGACCGCTGGAGCCCAAGTGCACCAGCAGGGGGAGCCTCAGGAGAGGGAGTCGTGACAGACTCAGCTGACCTGATGTCCTCGGGCAGGCTATTCCAGAGCCTCGGGGCCCTGACTGCAAATGCTCTGTCCTCTTTACTTTTCAGTCCATACTCTGGAACAGACAACAGCCCTAAGGTACATGCCGGTGCATATGGGACTAAAGGGTCAGAGACATAACATGGACAGAGGCCATGAAGAGCCTTAAAAGTAATCAAAACGATTTTAAAGTCTATTTGAATGCATACTGGGTGCCTATGTAATGACGCTAAAACAGGAGTGATGTGATAATTTTTTGGGGTTCTGGATATAAGCCTGGCAGCTGCGTTCTGTATTCTGGAGTCGATCAATAGATTTTTAGGTCAAGCTAGTAAAATGGCTGTTGTAGTAATCCAGACGAGATTAGATAAAAGCATTTTAAATGGTCTCAGTGGCCTTAAAAGTGAATATCAATCGTATTTTTATATATTTCTATGTTGGTAAAAAATATTTCAAGCATGGGCATATCTTAAACCAGGTAAAAGCGGGCAGAATAAATTGTTTGCTCTATCTGACACATTTTAAGTCCCGTCAAATATGCAGATGTACTGTATTAAGAAAACAGGTTACCTATATTGAAACATTAATCCAACCCCTGAGGGTAGAATCTGATTAGTTTATGACTCTTAACCTATGGAAATGTTTCAAGACCCCTCCTTCCCATTTATTATCATCCCAATCTCAAAATTCATGAATATACTAGTAGTAAGTTTAGGGTATATTCTGTCACTTTGGTGATTTGTGACCATGGTGGGCGGGGCTTTCAGATTGATTTGATAGATAGGCGGAACATCCGGTTTTCTGGGTGGGACTTCGAGCGTCAGGTATTACTTCTTGTATGATGTGTGTTAGGGCGGGTCTTCCAGAATGACGTATGTATGTCCGGTGACTTGGTAATTTATGATTGCATTGATGAGTCCATGTTTGATGTTTTACAATGATTGATAAATGCCCCGGACCAGTGTTATAACAGGTGGGTTATGTTTGATGTTTAACAAATAAATAAGTGTTATATCAGCGGCATGATGTTTGGTGTTTAACAAAAGGGTGTCAGGGTTCAGCAAAGCTATAACACCCGACATTTTATGTTCCGATAAGTGCTAAAACAGATGTCCTACAACCTGTGGGTGTTAACCATCCATGTTTTACAATGTGCGTGTAGCATATGGTTTTTCCACAAGCACGGAATTACATGCAGGAAACTTGCATTTTTGTGTAAGATATAAAGAAGGGGTAGGGACTTAAGATTTTGGAGAGTTTCGGCCCATTTTTTATTTTAACAAGAGATGGCCCTCAACGCTAGAACCGCCAAATGCCTAGACCAATTGGCATTTGAGTTTGTATTTAAAATAAAACTATAATTTTGAAAGCTACATCCTCCTCTTTCCATGACCTTTCCTAAATAGGTATATATGTCACGGTGCTGGTGGCAGGACACAAATGCAGAGACAAACGGGTGATGGTAATCCATGTTTTAATGTAAAATAAAAAACAAAACAAACTTACAGCAACTCCAATGACTGGGTAGCGTGGCACAAACCATAATGATCCACACAGAGTGTGGTCAAACATTCACATAAATGGGTTCCCCAATTGGAGGCAACGATCTACACCTGCCTCCAATTGGGGAGACCAGTGCAGAAATAGCTAGGAGCATAGCCAAGACGTGACAGTTATACTGTACAAAACTGGAATAAACTACCAGATGATCTTAGATGTGCACCAAACGTGTCCATTTTCAAATCCAGGCTGAAAGCACCTCTCTTTTCACGTGCCTATGACTGAGCTCTTAAACTTAACTACACTGTGAGCCTTATAGCTTCCTATGTTTTTATAACATCATTGTTTAGTCTTACAGCATTTATAGCTTCCTATGTTTTTATTCTCTATTTCTATTTTCTTATTCTATGTTTTACTATTATGCTGTATTTTATATTTATCTTCTTGATTTATTTTGTTATTAAATGTATATCTTGCTATCTTTTACCAATTGTAATGCAAGTTCTGGTGCTATCAGAGGAATAACCTTTGTGTAAATGTAACAATCTGCTGATGATGGATCTAACTGTTTTGATTCTATAGCATTATTTCTATTTAACTGTAAAGCACATTGAATTGCTTCTATGTACGAATTGTGCTATATAAATAAACTTTCTTGCTTGCTTGTCTGTTTTATATCTCTGGTTGAGTTTGAATGGAATTAAACCTTTAAAACTTGGTAAGTAGACGTTTAAGATTATTAATAATCAGCTTTAAATATCTGTCTACACTGGATCTTCCGTTTTTCCTCTTTGTATTAATTTCAGACCAAGTGACCAGCCAGTTTGTCTGAGTGGTTGTGATCGTACACTACCTGAACAGATAATTTTGTGTTAGTCTAATTATGTACAGACATTTTCAGTCTTGTACTAAAATGTTATTGACCTTATGACAATATGCATACAACTGACAGATTGTAATCTATTTACCAACCAACAGATTGAGCCGGTGATGCTACAGAGTGCATCAATGGCTTCATTTACAGACATCCCACCTTGTGGCGGCACAGTGTCAGGGGATTTTTGTTTCATTGTTTTCTTTCATGCTTGAAAGTTGAAGGTAATACATATTGTACCATCAAAACTGTGATCAAAAGGCATGTTTGTGTTAGAATAATATTTTAACCTGTAAGTGGATAATTATTAATACGTTAAGATAGGGAAATGGCGAAAGATATTGCTAACAACAGACCATTCACAGAAAAACCCCACAACATCTACACATAATCAACAGACCACACCCTAGAATACAAATGAACCGGCCATTAATTTGTTACACAGCGATGCACCCAATGATCCTCAGATGCAATGTTTGTTAACTGAGTTTAGCAGCCCCCGTTTTTCACATGATCTACTTGACTCTCCTACGAGCTCACTGACACAAACTAATTGCAATGATGGCGATGTCAGAGTTATACAACATAATGCGTATGACAAATTTGAATTACGACAGTTGATACATTTCCAAAATACTGGTTAAGTATGGGATTCATTATGGCAGGCTCTGATACTATGACTGTTAGAGCTTGAGACTTTGTACACGGGCCTGGGGGATCGTCTGCAGATTAAGTTGATTGGTGAATCTCTGACATTCCCCGTACATGTACCATGAGAGCAGATGAATATAATGAATGCACATTATGTAATTTACCTGAAAGTGTTATGCAGAGAAATGCTGAGATTATGACTGATGAATCACTAGAGCTGATGGTACAAATTATAAACAACCGGGAGGTTGGTACCCCACAGTGTAAAGCTCAAACGTTGTTGATAGAGCAGATTATCGATTAAAAAAAGGCATTTAAATGTGGCTGTGAATAATGATTTTACATGTCTATCAGTTTGTTTGATGGGTATGTTGAACCCACAGTACACATATGATGAGGCCCTGGTTAGTGGTCATGTTTTCTGTGTGTGTCGTATGTTTGTGAGTGGTGTTATACAGGTTTTAACACCTGTGGTGGTCATGGCTGTAAACATAGCTATAGTGTGTGTCTTCATGAAGATTGTCATAACAACCCTGTAACACAAATCAGTGCCCAGACTGTAAGTGGATATGTTATTCTGACTTTCGTTATAGACCCGGGGGAGGGAACGCAACACCCCACTGCTTGTAAACTCCCCATGAAGTTGGCATAACGTGTGGGTAGTGAGTGCAAGAAAGGTAGTCCGACATCCAGGCTGATAGGCTTTACCCAAATGTATTGGGGATTTAATGAAGGTAAGATTTAATGATTGGAAAGAAAAATTACACAAACTATGACACAAACACCAAGGAAAGAGGGCAGCAGGTAACAGGTTTAGGAGTAGGGCAAAGCCAGCGGTCTGCCAAATCAAAGAAAACAAATACAAAAGGACACTAGCACAACTCTGACTTCGCTGCAACAACAACACCGGGCAACAGCTACTGGCTTTTAACCTAGTGTATATAACAGTGGGTAAACTATGGGTGTATGTAAATCCCAGAGTGTCTATCTAGCCCTACCCTACAGAGGTCTAGGATGAGGAGAAACACAACACTAGTACAAACACTGATAATCCTCTTTCACGCACACAAACCTGAAGGTTCGACCTAAAGGTGTTGGTCTTTGGGTTAGCAGGTGTGACCAGAAGACATACTGTGTCGATCGCAGCCCACATTACAATGTTAGCTTTATATTTAGTGAAAATGTTGTTGGACAATGCTGATGTCATTTTCAACAATGAAATTGAGAATATCTTCGGTCTTTTTTCATGTTGGCAACCTCCATATGACGAAATGTTGAAGGTGAGGGAGATATACACCTTTTATAGGTCTACCAACATCGATGGGTGATGACAATCTGCTACAGATTCAGAAAACAACCTTTTAAATATAGACGATGAAATGAAAAGTGCGTCAGAGAGTTTGGAGATGGAGAGAGTTTTTCACACAATACTCACACCACCGTAACCTGAGTGCGATTTAACTTGTCCAAAACATGTTTGTTAAGGGTAAATCTAGTAGAACTATTAACATGAACATAAACTACCTTATCTTGTTTAAAAAAACATGACAATCAGCAGAATAACATTTTAGGCAGACAAATATACACCGGTCATTCTCGCTTTTTCATTGAAAGTTTTAAAGACGCAACACATCCGTCTTTCGGTTATCTACTTATTGACTTTAAAGCTATGCAACTTGAAGACTACCGTCTGAGAACAGGGTTGTTATCAGGGGATTGGCCTTTTCCTATGAAAGTTTGATATTGTCTAAATGCATTTGTTGAAAATTATCACTTTTGAAGATGCTATTTAACCCTCTGACAGCTAGAGTTTCCAAATCCGCCTGTCACTGTTTTGACATTTTGGCCTCTAAAATGGTCATCCTTTATAGTAGAAAGAAGTCATTAAATTCTGGAGCTGACCGTCAGCTACATGAAGGATGTATTGAAAACACATGTTTTGAGACACATATATTAGTAATCATGTGAAATAGTCAGAAAAAATAAAATATTTTGCCCATATGTTTGCCCATATTTTATAAAATATAATAGGTAGGCAGTTTTACATGATTATCTGATTTTTTTTAAACAAAATGGATGTGGATGAGATTAAAAGAAATCTAGTTTATTTTATTATTTAATACATTCTAAACCATTCAACTTGTACTTATTCTGAACCCCTGGGGGTATCCAAATGTAATAAAAAATGACCATATTGGGTCACTGAACTTATTCTGTCATATTGTACTTCCAAAAGCCCCCCCTAGATGTAAGTCCCTTCTTTTTTAAACTCTGAGGATTTATTTTAATTTATTATGGGGTGTCTTGAATTATGGGGTGCCTTTATTTCCTTTGGAATTCCCTACATGTGCCAGTCTTCCTCTGGATGGTTATATCCAGAGGTGACAATACACAACAAAGCCTATGCGCACATTTGACCACTGGCTACCATACTGTTATTTGAAGTTGTGATATAAGCCTTGTAATTCCACTAAAACAATGCAAAATCATAATAAACATTTTCATAGAATAGCATTTAGGCTACACTTACCCTATTTTACAAATAGGTTGATTCTGTCCTGATAATTTTCATCGTCTGAATGTTCAGACCCATTTTCACTATCCTTGCTCTCCATTTTCATTTATTCCACTTCTTTCGCCGTTTTCTTTTTTCTCAACACAATTGCTTGAAACCACTGAATGCGCCTTCAATGTAATCCAAGTGTTTAATGACATTATTGGGAGCATGGTAATTGTGACACGAGTCTCTCCCCGTGGTGCGCTCGCCCGCTCTTTCTCTTTTTTGGGTAGGGGGTGACATGGATAGACTTTCCATTGGTTGATTAACCACAGTTTGTGATTGGTTTATATATTGTAGACTTCCAAAGAACAGAAAAAGATCAACTATAATTAGATGGGCTGCTGCTGAAATCCTGAAGGACGACTTTTGTTATGGTTTTGTGATCACGATTGGGGGGCTTCTGCTTTACGAAAGCGTCACAAACAAATATTGCTATTTGCACCAGAATGTCTTTGTTCCCATGGAAAAGAAAGGCAGCCTCTAACTTCTATGGTTCAGGAGTTATTAATGAAAATGTGTGACCTAGATGCGATGGTGAATCATCAAGAGGTTTTGTGATTGCAATTGTGGGGCTTCTGGTTGACAAAAGTGCACAAACAGGATGTTATTTGCAGCAGAATATTTGAAAAATGAAGCTTCTAACATCTACGGCTACAGAGCAGTGAGTAAAAATATATTTCTAACATTGTTTTCATTGACACGCCCGCACCTCAAGACACTGGCGAGTCAACGGAAAGTTATATTAGAATCAGCTTCCACCAACCTCATTCTATTACTCTGTGGAATAGCTCTTAATATAAGGTGTGGAAAATATATCCTTAACAGAATCTCAGCGCCGAAAAGTAAAAATTAAACAGTTAACATTACATACATGTTGAGAGGACGTATGCTTGAGAAACTTAACACCCACAGGTGTGCTGACTATCTCTGAACTATGGACTATAGATAGGACGTGTTGCCTGATACTGATGGGAACCACACATCCTTTCCATACCTCCTGCTAGGAGTTGCCCATGTGACTGTCACAGGCTATATGGATAGGACAATTGACCATAGGTTGGAACATACCATACAAGGGTATTTTGTAAGATATTTTACTGTGTAATGGCTGGTTATGACCATTGAACGCCTCCCTTGTATCCTGGTATAAAGATTTCTGTCAATTCTGTATTCATTGGAGAGAGAGAAAGGAAAGAACTATGGAAGGTTAACATTGTCGTCTCATGCTGAATAAAGATGGCTCTCCCCTGACTTCTGGTTGCATTAATTACATTTAATGGACACAAGACTCCAAAACGACTAGCACCGATGTAAGACAATCTGTTGAAAATGATTTGGAATCATTGATTTGCAATATACTGTTGAAGCCTGTTATGGATTTACATGAGAAAGCTAAAAAATACTCTCCCATTTTATAAATTTTCATGGCTATTGTGAGACGTGGCTGTTGTTGCATATAGCCTTAATAAAATGCACAGGTCAAAATATTTGAATTCATGGACCCCATTTTTAAAGGGGAGATAATCAGGGGTTTGCACCTGTTGGATATGGTTTAAAGTCTATTCTAGATGAGCCTGTAAGGCATAAAATATATTTGTACAAACAAACGTCTGGCAACACACACGCTGGATCATTTTGCCACACCCCCGGCGACTGGTTATCAACCAACTGAAGGTTTCTTTGTATCCCCTACCACAGACCCCACAAAATGGCTTTTATTTAGTGCTTTTTTATCATTTGTGATTCATTGTCAAAGTGTGTGTTTTGCTTTGGATAATTGAAAGTATGAAAAATACTATATAAACTTTGTGGATTTACGAATGGTTTTATTTATTGAATAATATAGCAGACATACAGATGATTTACATGTCTATTTCTTCAACGATTATGCCACAAATTAAATGATTCACAAGACTGAGCATGTTGTATGCAATTAAACATTTGCTTATCACGCTAACTCTGGTACATCTTAACTACAAACTTTGAGAATAGCACATCTTTTGTAAAGCATCAATATAAAAAGACAGCATCTTTATAACTCAAAACTCTTGTCATTAGATAAAGAAAGAACACAGTGTTGTCCACACGTGGTTGAAATCATGTCCTGAACTGTATTCCACATTCTCACAGGTTTGCAGAAATGCACTGATTGACTTGGGAAAATACGTATAATCTGTGGGGTTTGCAAAACTGTCATAAAACCTTCCAACACCATCATCTGTGATGTAAATAGCCAGCCAGTGCTCCCCGAGGTGATTGCTCAGGTGTGTATTAACGATATTCATTGATGCAACATCTCAGAATGGTCTACTTGGTAGTTGGTCACATTCCAGCACACCATAGAAATGAGTCCTAGATGAAAATTGGATCACCACACCGTTGTCTTTGGTTTGTCACTTCGATAATGCAGTCAAAAAATGTATAAACAACCAGATTAATTGTGTGGGGCAGTGGTTGTCTGAACCACAACTCAAGTCATACACTCCCAGACTTGTTCATGGATAGGTGCAGACTGCCTTCCTTATTCAGTGCACAGTTGAATGCATAAAGGGCATAGCCGAGTAAGAAGTCAGACCTGTCAATAGCCAAGGCTTGGTCCTTTAGGTATTTTACTGAAGCCAAGACCAATTGGTAAAATTCAAGCACTGCTAACCCTGTTGTGTAATCTGGTTGGAATGGTTTGCTAGGAAATTGCTGACCGTCTGCATACATAAACTCTAACTTATAATGTTTAAAATAAAAAATGTTGTGTAACTTCCTGTAGAGCTGTCATTGTCCACCAAACCAATGACAATACATTTTGGCAGCGGTCCTAAAAATTGTTTTACCTGGTTGCAAACGCGACCCCCTGTCAGTGAACTAAATGTCTTCATACACATGGTTGAGAGTAGCGCTTGAGCGTGTCTGGTGAAAGATGGCTGGTGAAACACTTTCTTGACAAAGAGTGACACAGATGAGACATGCAAACAATAATGCACATCCCCTGCCCCCATAAGATATCATTTTTACCTGACCAACCTAACTTTTATGTCAAACATTTTTAACATGAATTTCTCTTGAACAAAGATATCACTATGAACAGGGCCGACCATTTCAAATGTTGTACTCTGCTGAGTATGCAGCACTTTTTGCATGTCCATCATTCTTGCCTGCAGGGTCCGTAACATCCATGTGACCTGGGGCATTCTTGTAAAGTTCTCTGACTAATTAAATGATCACACAAGAAGACATCATCTTGTGAATATAGGGTGGCTAGTTGATAACCCCCAACACGTTCTCCCGCATCAATATTAGTTCCATCCGGTTTAGTGACTTTTACACATAGGTACAACAAAGTATTGCATATTGTGACAACTACGCCATCTGCTGCCAGTGCTCCCCTGCAGGAGGCAGGCTTCAGCGCTCCACGTAACCGGCTTTCTGACACCACCGCCCATCTCATCAACTCATCACACCTGTTGTCTCGTTTAGCGCACCTGATCATCATCCACAGTCATTTCCCCCAGTATATATGTTCCCTCTGCTCCCTTTGTCTTTGTGTGTTATTGTCTTGCCTTTGTGAGCATTGTTCAGCTCAAATAAATGAATAAAACTACAACGAGTCTGCAATCCGCTTTTCCTTGTTCCCCTAACCGAGCTGACATATAGATCAACTCAGTCTTTGCCTTTTTCTGCAAAAAAGAACTCCAGAGGGGCAGCGTCTGATATTGTTGATAGGGTCGGTATTTCAAAATATGAATTTTTCTAGATGTCTGTGTGAAAGGAACTGTGAGTAAATCTAACTCTGTTTTCATACATTCCCAAGACATACGGTGTATGAGGGCCATCTTCCTAAAATATGTTCTTAATCAACCTTTGTGTGTCATCCGAGCTGTATGTTTTCTTTCAATTGTGGCTCTTGTTTTTGTCTCATTCGTCTTTTACTCTTTGGTAGGCTCCTCCTACCGGGTGGTCTCTTTCGAACACCTTGAGTCATAACCATCAATCCAGATCAATCAATCAATCAAATTTATTTTATAAAGCCCTTTTTACATCAGCAGTTGAAATTCTTCAGATGTGGTTCTGCTATTGAGAACCCATGCTTCAACATAGGTATTCAACATCCGGAAAAGACCTCGGAATAGGCCCCCTAGACCTGCCCCATACATTGCAGCGCTAAGACTCCGGGCTTAGCCCACATGCATTGAACTATTAAAATTTGGTAAATATGTTTACCCGGCACAACCAGAAGAGGACTGGTTACCCCTCGGAGCCTGGTTCCTCTCTAGGTCCCTTCCTAAATTTTGCCCTCTTAGGGAGTTTTTCCTAGCCACTGAAGTTCATCACTATTGTTGTTTGCTCCCTGGGGTTTAAGGCCGGGTGTTTTGTGAAAGCACTTTTTGACAACTGCTGATGTAAAAAGGGCTTTATAAAATACATTTGATTTGATTGATTGATTGGACATCAGCGTGAACCGAGCATTTAAAGTGGCACTGCGCAGTGAGTGGGAGGCTTGGATGACGAGCGGCGAGAAATCCTTCACCAAAACTGGCCGCATGCGAAGAGCATCTTTCACTGAAGCCTGCCAGTGGGTTATAAATGCATGGAGCCGTGTCAAAACATCCACCATCACCGCCGGGTTTAGAAAGGCTGGGCTGCTGCGTGATGAAGAGGACCGTGATTGCACAAGTGAGACCGACAACGAAGAGGCTGAAGTGAGTGACAATGTCTTAAAGCTGTTCAATTTAGACACAGAAAAAGAGGACTTTGATGGTTTTAGTGCACTGGAGGAAGAAGAAGAAAGCGATAACTGACTTTTCCTGGTAGGCTGCAATGTTCGTGCACTGTTCAGTAAAAAGCATATGCAACGTAATTTGCGTGTTACCGACACATACGTATATTTAAAAGTACCATAGATGTGTTACAGGTACAGTTTCAAAAAAGCATTCGTAATATGTACCGTATTTCTTTGTTTTACCATACGTATTAAATCAAACGTTAAAAAAATCCTCACTTTTTGTGTAAATATCTCATACAACATGGGATACCTGCGTCTTAAAATCCGGTGCGGGCTGTACAAGTACAAAATTATACGATCTGTAGTCCGGAATTTACGGTACTCTTGCCAGTTCAAATCTAGTCTAAAACGTTGATCTATAATGTCCTTTTTCGGAATGAAAGCGATGCAGGAATGAACACGAAGCAAGCCTCTGTTGATACTCCATTGTCTGCAGCTGGGGTAAGGAGTGGCCACCTGGACTAGAGCTTGTGCCATAGCCCATGTGATTCCCTGGGAAATCTAATCTGAATTGCTATTGGATACCAGGCATCAGATGACCTAGCAATAATGTTGTGAGCGACTGGTCAACAAAGAATAGACTTAAGAACAGCAGATGCACTAAGCTCCATTGCATGGAGTACGTAATGGCCACAATTTTAGGTGCAACTTTATGTTTTTCTTATGTAGGCTGTGATGCACGTAGAAAAACAAGCATTCTCGTCAATCGCTTCATTGGAATTAGCTGCTAACCGGTAAGGAAAAGATATAATCATTCGGTATCAATAAATACACTTACACAAAAAGTCATCTTCCGCGGAACCGCGGAGGCTGCCTGCCTAGGGTTGAAGACCATTTGATCGGAACCCATCAGCATTAAACTCAAGGCCTTTGAGTTATTCATAAAATGTAACTCTGGTATCTCTGGGTTGATAATGTATCCACCGTCATCCAACTTCCACTCCTGTGTCAGTATATCTCGCAGTAGTTAATGGATCCGGGATAAACTCTGCATCGGTTTCTTCTGTGCTGTCATGTTGATTTTTATCTCCGCTGTCCATTTGTAATCTCTTGCCGACTCGCTGAGCATCAGTTAAGCCATTAGCTTTCAATGGTGTTCAACCCAAAGCATTGATCGCTGCACAATCCGCCATGGTGTGTAATGTGTAGGTAAGTTCACTCAGGCAAGACTGAATGACCATCACCGGTGTCTACATTGTGTAAATACTGTACACAGTCCACGCCAATCATCCGATAAAACATGAAAGATCTGTTGTAACGGAACATAAAATGCCGGGGGTTATAGCATTGCTGAACCCTGGCGCTCTTTTGTTGAACATCAAACATCATGCCGCTGATTCAACACGTATTTATTTCCTGGGAATTTAACATTTCCTGGGAATTAACAAATTACAAAGTCACCAGACATGCATACGTTATTCCGGAAGTCCCGCCCTAGCAAACGTCATCCAGGAAGTCCCACCCAGCAAACCAGATGTCCCGCCCACCAGGGTCATAAATCACCAAAGTGACAAAATATATCCTACATTTACAGCTAACACTGTTTTTCTAACTCAAAATATACTTCCTAAGAATTACCTCTTTGAAAAGACAGATTCACTTCAGCCTAAGAGTAATCAGCCCCAAAACAGATCTACATCCTAGTCATCAGACACACACTGTTTAATTATCATCCCCTCCCATTCTCAGTGCGACTCAATTATCAGACCCGCTTTTATTGTTCTGAGGCAATCGCATGAAACAAATATCTGTGAGATCCACTAAACCAAACCCAAACGCTGAGTGACCCAAAACCCAGACCCGTTTTTATTGTTCTTAGGCTGTTACTTGAACCAGATATCCATGAGATCCACTAAACTAAACCCCTACCCGGAGAGACCTAAACCCAGACACGTTTTTATTGCTCTTAGGCTGTTACTTGAAACCAATATCCATGAGACCCAATAAACCAAACCCCTTGAACAGCTCCTCCCTTCCCTTGACCTACCCATCACCCAGGCCTCAGCTTGACCAGCCACCCCCCCATTTGAGAGCCCCAAAAGCCAGACTCCTTCCCGTGAGTGCCACTCACCCCTCCCTACCCATGAGAAGTCCAGCTAGATCAGCCTCTACCATTCCCTGAAAAATCCTGGCCCCTTCATTCCCATGAGAAAAACATTAAAAAAACATCATACAACTATTAAAACATTTACATAAAACACTTTTATTGCTTAGTGTAAAACATCCTAGGGTCAACCTCATAAAACTTATCCCTCCCTAATAGACACCTGTAAAATCCGGAAATGGACCCTTGTAACCTTTGACATGGTCATAAAAAAGTATTCCCTATAATCAATAATAACCGGTCACACTACTCAAAGGTCAAAGGTTAAGCCATAAATCAGACAATGTTGCACAAATGTGTAATATGTGGTTTAATACTTCTCTCACACCTATTTCAGTTTGTTTGTACAAATATTTCCCTACATAAAAACAATGTAGACATTCATTTGTTTTTAGTTTCAGTAAAACATCAAACAGAAAGACATTTCAGTGTATCACTTGTAATTCAATAATGTCAGAGAATTGATCAAAGGTCTAAATGCTTATGCATGGAGTTTTTTACAATACAAACATATACAGATCAATCAATCAAATGTATTTATGAAGCCCCTTTTACATCAGCAGGTGTAATAAAGTGCTTTGACAAAACACCCAGCCTGAAATCCATAAAGCAAGCAACATTAGTGTTGATGTACAGTGGCTAGGAAAAAACCCCTTATAGGGCCCGAAACTTAGGAAGAAACCTAGAGAAGAACCGGGCTCTGAGGAGTGGCCAGTCCTCTTCTGGCTGTGCTGGGTGGATTTTAAGAGTACAAATTGTAGTAATTAATAAATGTATGTGGGCTGTATCCAGAGTCTATAAAACACAATCCAGGTCAGAAGCGCGACCAGGAAAAGGACAGGGACAATCCAGGGTGGAGGAATGGTCAGCTGAGTGACAGCTGCAATATATAGGATGTAGTATATAGGGTGCTTGCAACGTCATGGTTGTGGGTTTGATTCCCACAAAGAGCCAGTGTGAGAAAATTGGAAAATATATGCATTCTGTATATACTCTGTTTTGGAGAAGTTTAGCATTTGCTAAATGGCTTGAATCTAAAAGCATAAATATGCATAAATCCTTTTGAGTTATCCTAATCTGTTAAATTGAAACTATTATGACTTTCCAAAACAGTGTGCCACAAGAATCAAGATGAAGCAAGAATTTGTGCCCAACTCTAGAGAAACCCTCCTGTTACCTGTTGATATAAATCAAATCTGGTTGGATAGCTATTATGTATTTTAGGGGCAACCATGGCCATGAGCATATCATGCCTCTAAGGCACACTTCTTTACGCCTTCTGTATTCTACTAGAGAGAAATACAGTAAAGTTCTGGGAGCCAAGACTTTCAATGGTACCTTCTGGATTTTATATAAGGTTACTCAGACCTGTTAGCAAATTGAGCAATCAGTCTGATGAGGACAGTGCACTTAAATAACAACATCGGATTAACTATGGAGCAGAAATGTACAATGACAGGTGCTTTTATTATGTACTTATGGGTGGCTCTTCTTGTCCATGGACATTCCCACTATTTGCATTTAACCCTGCGACGTCAAACACGTTTTTGCGGCCACACTGCTGTGGTGCAGCACAACGCAAAGCGAGCATGCACCTAACGGGACAGCAGCCCTCAGGACCACAGCGCATCTGGTAATCAACAACAAAAAAGGTTATGCCCCTGTCCACGGTGCTGAACCCGACTGCTTGTACTATAGATACATTCCGTGTTTATTCAGATTGGCATTATGCTGTAATATCCGTAATATCTAGGCAAACTAAAGTACAGGTTTTACAAAACGATATAGACTATACTCTGCAATACAACTTGCTAGGATGCAGAAATAATCGTTCAAATGAGTGCTAGGCAGTGAAGGAAGAAGCAAGACGTTTACGTAGGATCTGACATCGAGTGAGCGCTGCATCTTTAAAAAGAAAAAAATCCCGAAGAAAATCACACAACCAGTTCAGTCATAACAGTGGAATCAACGGTTCGGAGAGTATTCAGCTTTAGCTGTTCAACACCAGTCACCCATATCTGGAAGTCGGGCTGATTCTGAGTCACATGACAGAACCGGAGGCTGAGGTCTAGAGAAAAGCACATCATTTCGGGCTTTGCACCGCCATACTGTATTTTGTGTTATATCACATTTTTATTGCAACATTTTACTCCCGCTGGGTGAGTACATTTTCAATGGCTTTTTGTAAGCATTTTTGTCTTTTTAATTACTCTTTTTCTTTTTCCTCCTTTTGCTGGTGTTTAAGATGAGATTTGAAGTGGTGGTTTTGAGCGTTTTTCCATCCAGGCTCCAAGTTTTTAGCATGCAGTGATTCTGATTCATGGGTTTGCATCGGGCACTGGAGATACGTGCTTGCGGTCTTGTGAAATCATGAAACTGGTTTTTCAACCAAGCGGGTTGTCAGTATAATATTTTTCAAACGTGGTTTTGCTGGTGGTTTCCCATTTTTTTTCAATTTTTTTCGTTTGTGTCTACTTTTGCTGTTGCTATGCTTTGCTTTGTATTTTGCAGTGTTGTTTATACGAGTTTTGTGATTTTGGTGTTTCGGTGCGTGTCACCGACCAAGCCTTTGCTTTTATTTTGTTCCTCTTTTCATTAAAGAGTCATTTTTAAACCTGATGACGTTTTAACTTGAAACTTTTCTTGCAGCTCCTTGATCACAGGTTTGTTTCTTTTTCTGTATCTTATTTTTTCCCCCGATTCAATTATAGCCTACTTTTGCAGATATACGTGTGAAGTATTTTTGGAAGTATAATTTTTCATAGATGTTGCTGAGTTGAAGAGGAGTGTTTTGATTCTTGGGTAATGCGTTTTTGTTTTCTGTTTCAACGAGGATGAACAGACATTTTGCAGGTATATGAGTGGATTGGTTGCCATACCTTTAGTACATGTGAATGTGCAATAAAAAAGCAAGGTAGTCCAGAAATACGCTCCTGTTGCTGATGTATTATTTAATGAGGAAATATTGTGTTTATTACAGGACACGTAAAATGCATTTTCTTTTGCCGAAGGATGTATTAAAGTTTTGCACAATAATACTTGGTAATAAGCCTAGGCCACTCGATGAAGATTATTCATTCCGAGAGGAAAACCATAAGCCATAAAGGTTTGTACAGTATAATGAGTTTCTATCTGATCGACAATCACCAAGTCGCCGCATATGAAGATGGTAAAGGACACTGATGTAAGAATGTAAGTGGTTAGTTCTCAGAAATGTTACCATGGTTCCGAGATGCATACTATTATTGGTCATTTCATGAATGGAAGATATGACATATAGCCTATTGCTATTAATGTGGTTGCACCGATACAGTTTGGCGCTCGAGCCAATTGCATCCACAATTATTCTGACTGCATAGTTGTAGAATAAACGAAGAAATTAGTGTTTCAAAATAAATGCCGTTACAACACACATCGTCGGAATGTATGGTATTTAAACCGATGCGTCAGTTCATAGTCTGTTGAGGGCTATCTGTTTCGATGCTGCTTTTAAAGGCTTTAGGGATGGTCCGTATTTACTCTTTTCGCGAGTCAGTTTCGGTGTGTGGGCCACACTTGTTGTCTATCTCATTTTACAAGGTGAGCAGTGAAGACGTGTTGCTTTGCGTAGATTTTTATTTGGTCATGTTAGAAGAAGGGTTTGTTATAGTTGTTAAAAAGTAGTGAGGCTACAGGTTATCTTGTATGTTAACGTATAAGTCCAAAATGATATATTTGCCTAGGTATCACAATCCATCAATTAGATGTATGAATAGACTATAGGTGTTGAAAGGGGTTTATGCCATGATGATAAAACCTCTGACACGTCTCCTGCTGAGCGTTATGATAGGCTGCTTTACTTCCTGTGGTGTTGTGTCTGCCCTCTAGGTAGCTCCAGCATTATCTGGACCCAGCCAGCTTTGCACAGGAGACCCATAAGTGTACACTGAGAAATACAATTGCTCATGTGTGAAGATTTGTTGTCTGTCTTCATGAATAAAACATCTGGTAGGAAAGCCCTGTTGATATACGTGCTTACCTTACCAAAACTGTATGCGTGTTTGTGGGCACGCATGCATGGGAAAAGTTAATGAAGTATTCAGGGACACTATACACAACATTATAAACAATCGACACCAGTGGCTGTCATTCTGACGTGTGTACACCCAGGCCTATATATTCATCGAAACAAAAGAGAGTTTAGCTCAAGGACCAGTAACACAAAGCTTATGCAGATAAAATGGCACACATCCCATAGTGTGATATCACAAACCTGGATTATATATATGATGCTACAATACACAGAAGAATGTTGTTGTGTTACCTTGCGTTGTCACTGAAAAGGTTTAGGCTACTAACTCTGTCAGTGTATGGTGGATCCATGACAATGCTCCTTCCTCAGATCACCATGTCGTCAAAGCTGCAGGATGTGTGGGACAGGAATGAAAGAGCTTTTCAACAGCACTGCCAAAGCACAAGTAACCTATTCTTGTGGAGCTGAGGGTATGAAAGATAGTTGTATGTATGTGGTATAGGATGCTTTTCACTTCTGTCACAGAAGTTCCCAGTGACAGTTCCCAGTTATACATTATGGAGAAGAGAATTGAATGAAATTAGTCATTAAATAACATTTTAAGATTTGGTGGGAAAGCAGGGCCAGTGAGTTTTGCCTCCAGTATTGGATGGCCTTCATTTCAATGCAGTTATCATTTATTTAGGAGATCTTCATATTGAGTTTTGAATATACATTGTTTCATCTCTTTCGACTTTGGAGCTTGATATTATGTGAGTCCTAAATGGCACTCTTTTTTATACCGTAGTCTGTACTGTTTTTAAGGTCCTCATAGAGCCCTTGTCAAATAACCTGCACTAGAGGACAGTGTGACATTTAGAACACACATTGATTGTTTTCTCCTGTCATTCTCAGGCCCTCATTTTCGAAAGGAATTTGTCTTCATTGTATACCTACTGGAATCCCCCATAAATAAAAAAATACTTATTCTGAAACCCCAATCCAATATTGTATTCTAACATAACTCTTCTTCCCTTCACTTACATCTTAATTAGTGGTTGGATTATAACTGCAGGAAAAAAAAAAATTCTCAGTGAGGCGTTACGCTTCTTCGCTCTATTCTCCTTGCAGAGAGATGAACAGCTTACCTTTAGCATGACCCATTCCGCTTTAATAAGCATTAAGTATCTCAAGGTCCTCTTTTCTAAGCTGTTAATTTTATAAGTGAAGGGATCTCTCACTTACAAATCATATTCCGGACAATTAAACCAGTATCCGAAGAACTGGTCTGGTCTGAAGGATTTTTCAGTGCAAATTATGTGGAACCATATCAGTTATAATTCTCCACATAAATGAGCCCTTGTCCATGACACATTGGGACTCAATTGTGTGTGAAGATTTTTTTGATGAAATAGCAGTTTTAGCACAATTGACATTTCGTTTAATTATATTGTGCTTTGGAAATTAGGGTTTAAGTATGGACAGTCTTGTACTCTAATAGAAAAATGTTATCATAGTATTTACATAAGAGCTTATTGCATTCATTTACACAACACCCTTGTAATTTAGCAAGATGCTGTTTTCCACAGTTTCCCATGTTAGTGGTCTTGCTTCATTTGGGATTATTATGTATACTGAAGGTCAAAAGCTTAATGCACAAAGGCCTAAACCTGAACTTGGAGCATGTTTATCCACAGAAAACCTTGTGTAAAGAGACTTCTGTAAAGTAAAGTAGTAAAGTAGTCACTCAGTCTTGATACTGACAGTATGGACAACAGCAGTCAATTTGGAACGACAGGCCTGTGTATGACTTTATACCAGGTGCAACTACAGGGAATGACAAAATGATTAGTTATTTTTGACCTCTGTTTGGGATAGTATGTGTTGTCTGTCCATCTTCATAGCTCCTCAGACAGTCCACACGCCCTCACCTTGTTGGGACTGAATTGTGTGGCACCTTTCGCTACTCTAATAAATGCAATCAGAGTAGAGAGAATTATTTACTAGTGTTTGGCTCCTCTGCTGTGTTTACAAGACAGCCGAAAAGTATGTGTGTGAGACAGAGAGAGAGCAACAAACAAAGCAGACAAAGAGTATAAGAATGAAAATAATAATTGAAAGCACTATGTCAAGCTTCATACATTTCAGCCTTGGCAAATTAGGCTTTGCCTGTAATCTTTTTTTCTCTCTTTGCTGAGTCTCAAAATCCACTGTTTGTGTGATTCTTTAATGAGTTGTAGAGAAAAGTGGAAATGTTATTGTATAGGACCAGTGAAGAACTTTGATATATTACTAAAGTTCACCCCTACGAAGAAAACTGCACCACAAACATCCATACTCAGCAAATCACATTAAACGGTATACTTAGTGAATTGCCTTTGTGTGCCAATACATATGCAGTATAACAAATCTAGGATGTTTTTTTACTCTGTGCTGTGGACATTTTTTAATTTCGAAATTATTTTTCCTTAATGTTAAAAAGAAATCCAATTGTCAAGACACCATCCAGCATGTTGATTATATTTCATAATCTATAGACTTGCTGAAATACATTTCTGTAATTAATATAATGTGGCCAGAAATGTACATCAATCTGACTTCTTCAAAACTATCGAGACATTGATTGCACTATAAAGGGTTAATCCATTTGAGTTCTGTCTCTTTTCGACTGTGCCACTTGTGATGTTCCATACAAAATTTCCCATTGTGGAAAATTGCAGAAAGTAGCTTTTTGGGCCTTATTGCTATAGATTTAAAGATGCTCAAAGTTGACATATTTTGTGTACACCCCACTATTTGACATCTGCTGTATGTCTTCAACATGTGTCATGTTTTGGCTCATAATTGTACTAAAATAGAATAACATGTAAATGCCCTTTTTAAAGTGATGTCAAAAAGATCCGGTCCACACCAGATAATGTTTACTTTGTTAGATTCTGTCCACATTTGATCCATGAACAGAGTGCAACCGATAGTCAGGAGAGAATCTTTAATGAGTCCAAAATGTTGATCTTCCATAGTTCTTACATGCTCTCCAATGATTACAAAGTTAACACTGTTATGCCAAGATACATAGGAGGCGGTCAGTGTTCATAGACAACAATTACACAGACTATTAAAAGAAAGAGTTATAAAAATAAAAATAAACCCTTGTATGGCGTATTCCAACCTATGTTCCAAGGGTCTATTCAGAGTCCTATGACAGTCACTTACACGGTTCCTAGGAAGTGAAATGGACAGGGTGTTTGGGACCCATCAGTAATGGGGCATCACATTTCCTACCTAGTGTCCTTTGTACAGAGATAGTTAGTACTCTCATACATTTTGTCTAGCTTAATTCAATGACTTTAATTGTCCAATATCTATCAACTTGAATTTGAGTATTTTTGTTTAAAATTACATTGTCAATCCTCCATAGGAAAGGACATCCTCGAATTTCAGATGATAAAATAGATAAGGCCATAACACATGTTAAAATGTTACTTCATTATAATGGTGCTTGAGCTGAATGCCATTACATTTATGTTCATTATAGAAATTACCCCTACCCTGTGTTGAATATTTTGTTCAGCACAATACAATTTCTTTTGATGATTTATCATAATGACTCATCAAAACAATGCCAAATGGAAGATATAAAAAGTCCGTATGTTTTTAGGTTATTGACTTTGATGGTTAAACAATTCTATTGTTTCTAGTAAGAAGTTCTGAAATAGTTGGACAACCTTTTGTGAGCTTTTACATTATATCATACTTGATCGTTTGCATTTAAATGGGATGAAAACATGGATGTCTAACAGTGTATACAAAAGTTCAGCTTGGCACAACTTTGAATAACTTGAATAATTTGGGATTCAAGTTCAGAAAATCTCAGAGCATTTCTATGAACAGCAACAATGTACAGTCAAAATCAAAATAGGTAGTGTCCACTGAAGTATGAATCAACATTAAACTGAGGCATGTTGTACAATTTTTAGTGATTGGATCGTGCCTAAGCAATCAGAGTATAATAGCCAATGACACTTTTTGAAAATGATGCCTTACAAATCAATTCATTTTACCAATCGGATGATCTAGAAAGTTTGCCTATTAAAAAATCTTCTGGAAAGTAGCCAGACCCATAGCAGGAAAGAAAAAAATGTGTCTGGGCATTGTGTAGAGTTTGGCCCTAGTGTGTAGTTTGGGCAGCCAGGAAAATGTATTTTGTTAAAACATCTGTCATAGAAACATGGCCAGATCTTTTTCAGGACCAGGAACATTTTTCAAGACCAGGGACATTTGGTTTTTGCAATGTAAATCTTTATCTAAAGGATGTATAACATCAATATTTGCAAAAAAAGTATATGCTTGTCTTTCTTTAGTATGCAAATGCCATGCTTCTGTGATATAGAAATAAATTGAAAAAGATGAGAGCTTGTGTATTTTACTTGCCCTCTTGAATCTGGACGTAGGTCTAGAAATTGCATCTCCTCAATTATGACAAAGAAAATAAAGTGGAAAAAGTACAATATATCAATGTGCACATTATTATATTCTTGAAGCAGATCTCCCTTGGTGTCTGTGTTAGATTACATCACGATTCACTTCATGGAATCAATTTCACAGCCAATTTCAGCAGCATCCCCTCCAAGATCAAAGATTTACTCTCAGGCTTAAAGGCAACTAGACAGTGACTGCTTGTTGTTGTCCAAACGTAGACATCTTTTCACACTCTGCCTTGTATATTGTTCCTGAAATGCTAAGCAAATGATTTAGTAAAATAAACAAAGCTCACCCATATATGCACAAGCGGGCACATTGTTTAAAATGACAAATGTTTGCTTTCAGTGTGTTTAGTAAATGGTGACAACATTGGTGCTCTAACAGGTTTCAACTGTCACAAACAACCCACATCAACAATTATGTAAAATGTCAAAACAAGCTTTGATGGTGACAGTATGCATTAAAGGCACATCTGTCTGCTCTGTCTGGTTTTGGTGCTGACAGTCACTTTGTGTCTGGGTATGTATATTCTGCTGGTAGGTGAAGTTGACAATCAACGCATCTTACTACTGACCCTTAACAGAGGAAAATATGGTTTCTGACTTGACTTAGTACACAAAACTGATACACTGGTGACATCTCAGTGTCTATGACTTTAACCCAAATTTGCATCTGTACCTGAACTATTTATTCCAACTGTTCTCTATTTCCAGCCCTACGTGAGCCTGTTACAGCTTCTCTCAGCCTGGCCATTGGAATACAGCTTTAGCTTAATCATTCAACAAAAATATATGTGCTTTTTTATAGGCTATTGCAAATACACTGTTCAAATTATTAAGGGAATGCATAATCATGACTGCATAAAACCAAGTCAATTACATTTCAGGGATATCAGTCTTACCCGTTAGGAAGCATAAGCTATTGTGAATCAATGTCACCTGTTTTGATGCCAATGAGTGTTACTACAGCTACACTGGAGAGGCAACAACAAAACAACCCCCAAAGGGAAGGGTTTTGCAGGTGGTGGTCACAGACAGTTTCTCTCTCCTTATCCTTCCAGACATATTCTTCTCTAGTTTTGTTAGTGTCCTTGTCACTACTGTAGCATGAGGTACCTGCAGCCCATTCAGGTTGCATAGGTTGTCCAGCTCCTCCAGGATGGCACATCCATACGTGCCTTTACAAGAAGGTTTGATATGTCTCCCAGTGCAGTCTCAAGAACATGGAGGAGATTCCAAGACAGGCCGTTATACGAGGAGAGCTGGACAGGGCCGTAGAAGGGCATCCACCCAACAGCTGGACCGGTATCTGCTCTTTTGTGCGATAAGGATCAGCCAGATATCTACAAAATGATCTCGCGGGCTACTGGCGTGCATGTTAGTGAACAATGTGTCAGAAACAGACACCATGAGGGCCTGACATCATCTAGTGGGACCTGTATTTACAGGTGCAGTAGGTTCTGGGTCCCTTCTGGTGCAGGGCAATGACCGGCCTTATGTGGCCAATGTGTAGGCATTTCTTGAATGAGGAAGGCATTGATGCCATTGACTGGCTCTCATGTACCCCGTTCCCTGAATCCAATTGAGAACTTCTTGGATGTTATGTATTGGTGCATCTGATGCTATTAAGTAGCACCACATACTGTCCACAAACTCCCTTAAGCCCTGATCCAGGATTGGGAGGCGATCTTGCAGGACACTATCCATGGTCTTATCAGGAGCATGCCCAGACATTGTCAGTAGTGCATACAGGCACGTGGGGGCCATACACACTACTGAGTCAAGTTATAAGTTGCAACAGCCTGAATTTTCAATTGTTTACTTTGATTTTCAGAGTGAGTTTGAATCCAGCTCTCAGTTGGTGATTTGGTATTTTGGTTCTCATTGACCGTTATTACGTAATTTTGTTCTCAACAAATCACACAATGTACAGTAAAGATTTAGAAAAAATTATAATCTTCATTTTGTGATAATTTTGTCTATGTTGCAGCTTTTGGCCTGAATTATTGGCAGAATTATTATTTTTAGTTATATTTTTGAATTAAAGTTTTCCTTTAATTGTTTTGATCAGTGTAGACGTCTTAATAATATGTATGTGTTATGATGTTGATGTATAAGAGTAAAAGATCTTGTAGAGCTTATTGAGTCCCTTAAGAGTGGCATTAAGGGAAGTCTGCGGAGAAGTCTTTGAGAGTAATCCATAAAGCTTTGTTATTTTCAAGAGCAATTTGTTTTTACCAAAGGTTCCTCTTAAATACAACAATAATAAGACAAACGTGAGAGCATTTTACTAGCTGTCATAAAGATTTAAAACACGAAGGAATGGTTATAAGTTCATGGCAGGTTAGAAAGCAAATTATCTGAAAAATATTTTGCAGCATGCTGCTCAAGCATATATCTGACATTGTTGAGCAACTGTGTGATATTAAGAGAGTCTGTAGAAGAACATCTATCCAACAAAGGAGCCAGTGAGCAGTATGTGGCCCTGTGGAACAGGTGGTGAATTCCTTCAGATGCAGCCAAGCACTGAGGCAGATACTGCCCTGACATGCTCCAGATGACCTTTTCGACCGGATTAAGGCAGGTCACATTTGGGTCAGTCTCCAAGTTGTCTCTACTACTGGACACTTCTTCTTATTGGTTCTGTTCTAAGTGTTTTTTTTTTTAATGGTTCTGTTCGACTCTATTCTGGGTGGTTCTGGTTGTAAGTCTAGTATAGATCTGAGGGTCTTTAAAACCAGTTGTCAGTGCTGACATGTACTATGTGGTTCATTCAGAACTCAAGTTACTGTATTTTGAACGCAGATGTGAAAAAATGTATGCTCTTCAAGTATTCTGACAATCATGAACATCCTCCCATTACCAAGGATGCGCCACAAAAAAGCACACTATTCCTTAAGGTGTACCTGGGAACAGTGTCCTACTTTTTAGTCTCATTCACTTATTCCTCATTAGTATTTACAGTGGGTATCAAAAGTCTACACACCCCTGTTAAAATGCAACGTTTTTGTGATGTAAAAGAACGAGACCAAGATAAATCTGTCAGAACCTTTTCCACTTTTAATGTGACCTATAATGTGAGCAATTCAACTGAAAAACGAACTGAAATCTTCAAGGGGGGAAAATGAAAACCTTACACTAACCTGGTTGCATAAGCGTGAATACGCTCTTATAACTAGGGTTGTGGCTGTGTTCAGAATAAGCCAATAACATTCAAACTCATGTTAAATAAAAGTATTTACACACCTGCCGTTATTTAGTGACTCCAATTTATCACAAATAAAGTTCAGCTGTTCCAGTAGGATTTCCCTTACATTTTCATCGTTGCATCTCAGAGCAAATGCCATGGTCCGCAGAGAGCTTTCAAAGCAGCAGTGGGATTTCATTGTTGAAAGATATCAGTCAGGAGAAGGGTACAAATCAATCTCCCATATTCTTCATATGAATGGGCTATGGGGTAAGGTGGCAAGATGGAAGCCTTTCTTACAAAGAAAAACATCCAAGCCCGGCTGAAGTTTGCAAAAACAAACATCATGTCTCCCAAAAGCACATGGGAAAATGTGTTTTGGGCATAATTTAAGGTACATTTAAAGAAAAACAACACTGCACATCACCCAAAGAACACCATACCCACAGTGAAGAATGGTGGTGGCAGCATCATGCTTTGGAGTTGTTTTTCTTTAACTCAGTCCGGGGCCTTAGTCAGGGTGGAGGGAATAATGAATACTTCCAAATAAGAGGAATTTCACCTTTCACCACAACAACGACCCAAAGCACACATCCAAATCTACAAAAAGCTGGGATTCCCCAGAAGAAGATTAACGTTTTGCAATGGCCCAGCCAGAGCCCAGACCTGAATGCAATTGAACATTTGTGGGGTGATCTGAAGAGGGCTGTGCACAGGAGATTCATTTGCAGGCTTACAGATTTGGAGTGCTTTTGCAAAGAACAGTGGGCAAATATTGCCACGTCAAGATGTGCCATGCTAATAGACCCCTACCCAAAAAGGGATGTAATAAAATCAAAAGGAGCTTCAACAAATTATTATTTTAAGGGACACTTGTGCACACTTATGCAATCAGATTATTTTGATTTTGTAATTTTATAATTTTCCCCCTCAAAGAACTCAGTTTGTTTTTCAATTGAATTTTTCAGGTCGTAGTTCACATTAAAGGTGGACACATTTCTGATATGACTTATGTGTGTCATTTTTTTACATCACAAACACCTGGCATTTTAACAAGGGTGTGTAGATTTTTATATCCACTGTAGAGCTGGTAGTTAGAGTCAGCCCAATTCTAGTTTATAGGGTTTATTATAATGTCGTTACATGTCTTGCCTTTTAATTTCACACCTTCCCTTCTCTCTAAATCTAGTCTGCTCCATTGCGGTGTCGGATCGAGAAGGACTGGCAGGAATGTAAAAGATGGAACCAAGTGTGACTATTCAATCTTTGTAGTTAACACACCTGTTCTCTGTTGGGGTCTCGTACTGTGTCATCTACGTAAACCTCACTGAATGTGTACATTTATTTCTTCAAGTTTGGTAGTGCAGGTTATCGCACAACCACGTGGACGTTCACCCTGTGTCATCATCTCTACGTACCGATCATCAGGTCCAATGCAATCAAGAGTCAAGATGCTTCATTGGCACTTTGCATAAAATGAGATTCTAACTCTAACTTGACAACATTTTTGAATTGTTTCACATTGCTACTCTTAGTATCAGTGCTTTACGATGCATTTTAGCTCATAATAAAAAGGTTATACTGGCATAGAAGACATGCTCCTAGATCATCAATTCTATTCTGAAAATCCTTGATTCATAATGCCCTTGTGGTATTTCTGATATTGAAGTGCTCCCGGAGTAAGATACCTCTAGAAGGAGGCATCTTGACTCATACACTTATGAGGTTCATGACCTCAATTTCCAGAGGCCACCACCAAGAAAACAGAGGTGCATTCAAGGGGAGAAAAGGAGAAAAGTGTTCTCTGCTTGTCTTTACTTTTAGGGGTTGAAGCATGTCTACAAAGCAAATCTCCTTTTAGCCAGGTCCCTCTAGGCCTCTAATGCTCCACAGGATGTCATTTTTGATCTGTGTTACTGATGACAATTAGCCTGAGAATAGAATGCATACTCACTTGAACCTCAGCCAGTTCACACTGAAGGTAAACTGCAATATTCAATGTTTGTCCTGCTGAGGACATGTCTTTAGTACTGGCCACTAGGCAAAATGATAAGCACTTTCACAATCAAATACACAATTTAATACATTCCCAGTCTAAAACAGGCCTGAATTGTCCTTATAAATAATCACACTTGGTTTATCACATCAATAACTCCCTGGGATGTGACTGGCATACTGCAAGATAATAAAAAGCAGTCTGTCAGGTGACGTGTATACATGATTCCATTCAATTTTGTAGATCTCTGGCAGTTCCTTCGCGCACAAAAGAGCAGATACCGGTCCAGCTGTTGGGTGGATGCCCTTCTACGGCCCTGTCCAGCTCTCCTCGTATAACGGCCTGTCTCCTGGTATCTCCTCCATGTTCTTGAGACTGCACTAAGTGCTTAGTGTTTTTTTGTTTTATAAGATAGCAATTATCATATTTCACCTTTTTTAAATAATTTTCCCATGTTCAACTGAGCATTTATAGCCATTAGCCCATTTTACATTAATGCAGAGATTAAAACACACATGTTGGCAATTGTGACATGCAAAAGACAGAGCTCCACTGTATTGCAACTTGTGTGCCAAGGTTGGTAATTTACGCTTTGTGCCAATAGAAAGAGATACAGTATGTCTCTTTTGTACCAGTGACCCTTGTAGCCAATTCATAGTTTAAACAGTTTGACATAGGTGAGTGTTTCTATCATGACATTGCATCTATCAGTCCAGGGGTTTTAAATGGTGTACTGAAAGTGTCTCAAAATATATATTTTTTCATGATTTTCAATTCACATACCTGTTTATGTTGTTCAGCTGTTTCAAGTAAGCTATCCATCCCCATTTTCAAGGAGCACATTCAATTACCAAAGACGTGCTCCTACAAACAATTTTCTCATCCTACAATGCCATATCAACAGCAGATTTATCTTGCTTATTGAGAATATTTCCATCAGGCAATGGTTGCAATTGTCTTGACAGGAGCCTGGTGTTCTAGACACAGAAATGTTATGCGTAAAGACAGCCTTACGTGCTCATGGAATGAGTGATGTGATTTATTATACAATAAGCCTGCTTGTGGAATGAGTGATGCAGTAAATGATGTGATGCTTGTAACCCCATCTTATTGTTGTTGTTTTAGAAAACAGATTGCTTGTTTTTCATTTTATTGTCAAAACCAAACTTATTTGTACGTATTTATCTCCTTTGCTGTGTGGAAATGTCGGATTTAATCATGCTTGACAATGTTTGGCATGTCCGTACCTCAGTTATACTGCAGTGGGCCTGATTTTTATTTCAGTGATAATGCTGTTCACATTTATTTACTCATTGAAGCCATACATATTTTTCATTATTTTGTTATTTCAGAAATTTGGATAGAACTCAGTTACTTTGAAATTGGAGCATCCAATGGTTGCAATGGAGCATATACTGATTGACCCCCTTAGTGACCAATCTTTAGACTAAGAAGGTAGTTATTCACCAAAATCATCTCATTTTGTACCATAGCCTGCTACAGCATCTATAATTCTCACTGTGAAAATATGGAACATGTTGCTGTCTCGTTCCTGGAATCTATAGTGCCACCATCAGTGTTAAGATTTTACATTCTGTTAGTTTTTTTCCAAATAGAGCCGATTTAATTATTTGATGAAAATGGTAATGATCCACCAGTATAACAGGAAATGGTGGATCATTAAAATAAATGGTTGCAAGCTCCAATTGCAATCAACATAACAAACCATAAGCATATTGCATCCAGAAATCAATTAGAAATAATGAAGTGATCCTCTTCTGCTGTCACTCATCGTCTATCTCTTCCTCACACACAGCATCCCTTTCCATCTACTATCTCTGTAGATTTCTGTCAGTTGTTATATTTCCTTTTGCCTTGGATTATGTGACATAATAAAAATGAATGTGCTGACACTTTGACTGTGTTAAGGTTGAGTAGTGTTATGTGGAGTATTTTTGCTTTGCAAGGCCTGTGGACAATGGGTTATTAAGATGCTGACCTAACAGATACATTTGGAGAGAAGACTGATGCAATTGACTGATTGTTAATGGGGCTCGTACATAGATTCACTTGACATACCATAATAATACACTAAGAATACTGTGGAGTGATGAAAATCTTGAGAATAAACTCCTCCCAAATCACAGAATTAATGTATTTTATCTGCAATAAGTTAGTTACGTGCTCAGTTCCACACAGGAATACACACATGCCCACAACCTCATATTCACACACACTCGCTCACTCAGTAAATGTGGTCCAGTAAGCGGTGTGGTCCAGTAAGCGGATTTGAGGTCCTGAGACCTGATCAAAATTGCATCACATTGTGAATGTGTACGTGCCTCCATGTGTGTCTGTGTGATCCACATTCCTATCCTTCAATGCAATTTCATTCCTTTTGTTTTGATTCAGCATCCATCCCACTCTGAGATTGGAAAATCCTATACGATCTAAATTAAACGTAGCAAAGAAAAGGTAGTGAAAAGCCATTATTTATACGTAATGAATTGTTTTGTCTGCTAAGCGAACCATAACACAGGATGCATTTGTTTGTATTTTGCTACACTGTTAAAAACAGATAACAATAGAATCGTTAGAGATTACCAACATAATTAAGTAATCAAGCAGACCCATTATGCAAATGTGCTAATTAGAGACATGGATTTAAAATAATCCTTTGAATTAGTCACAACACTTAGACAGTGATCTCTCAAACACAAATGATGGTGCTAATTAGGTCAGTCGGTGAAAGTTTAAACAATTTGAAAAGCCATTCCAGTTTCTAATTAGTATTTCAGTGATGCTACCTTATTCTTGCGTAGAACTCTTAATAGTACTGCTATATGAAGGCTCTTTCAGCCTTTAATATGATCTTATTAATATAAGATGATGATAATGAAATAGTCACTTTCAGTAAGGAATTGTCAGTGTATTAGTATATATTGATCATTATTGTGGTTTCATATTCAGAACAAACACACTACTGTTCAAAAGTTTGGGGTCACTTGATTCTCCTTGTTTTTTGAAAGGAAAGCACAATTTTGTCCTTGAAAATGACATCACATTGATAAGAAATACAGTGTAAACACTGTCAGTTGTCTTAATTGACTATTGTAGCTGGAAAAGACTGATTTTTATGGAATATCTACATAGGCATACAGAGACCCATTATCAACAACCATCAGTCCTTCACTGTTCCAATGGTATGTGGTGTTTGTTAAACCACGTTTGTCATTTCAAAAGGCTAATTGATATATGGAAAAACCTTTTGCAATCATGTCAGCACTGCTGAAAACAGTTTTTTAGACTAGTTCAGTAACTTCAGCATTAGTGTTTGTATGTTTGATTACAGGCTCAAGATGTCCAGAAACAAAGAACTTTCTTTAACTCATCAGACTATTCTAGCTCTGAGAAATGAAGGCTATTCCAATGCGAGAAATTGCCAAGAAACTAAAGATGTTTTACAACATTATGTACAAACTGTGCAAACTGGCTTTAACCAGAATAGAAAGAGGAGTGGGAGCCCCGGTGCACAACTGAGCGAGAGGACAAATACATTAGTGTCTAGTTTGAGAAACACGTGCCTGGCAACTTCATGAAATAGTACCCATAAGACACCAGACTTAGATCAACAGTGAAGAGTCGACTCTGGGATCCTGGCCTTCTAAGCAGAATTGCAAAAAAAGACTTATCTCAGACTGGCCAATACAAGGAAAATGTTAAGATTGGCCAAAGAACACAGATACTGGATAGAGGAAGATTAGAACAAAGTGAAACATCTAAATTAGAAGTTTCCGGATCACCAAAAGCATTTGTGAGACAACGACCAAATAAATTGATGCTGGAGGAATGCTTGACATCATCTGTCAATGATGTTGGAGGCAATGTTATGGTCTAGGGGTGTTTTCATTGTAATAAAGTGGGAGATTTGTACAGGGTTGAAGGGATTTTGAAGACAGAAGGCTATCATTCCAGTTGCAACGACATGCCATACCCTGTACATGGCCCTTGATTGGAGCCAATGTTCTCCTACAACAGGACAATGGCCTAAAGCACAGCTTCAAACTATGCAAGAACTATTGAGGGAAGAAGCAGTCTGCTGGTATTCTGTCTGTAATGGTATGGCTAGCACAGTCACCGGATCTCAAACCTATTGAGCTATTGTGAGAGCAGCTTGACCCTACAATATATAACAAGTGTCCATCAAGCAATCATTCTCACCAATCAGCCATAACATTATGACCAGTGAGTGGGATATATTAGGCAGCAAATGAACATCCCGTCCGAAAGGAGCCAGCTGAGGTGATTCGGGCATCTGGTAAGAATGCCACCAGAACTTTACCTTAGGGAGGTGTTCCAGGTACGTCCAGCTGGGAAGAGATCTCGGGGTAGACCCAGGATTAGGTGGATAGATTATATTTCAACACTGGCCTGGGAACGCCTCGACATCCTCCAGTCAGAGCAGGCTTATGTGGCTCGGGAAAGGAAAGTTTGAAGATGAGATGAACATTCTGTCCTCAAAGTTGATGTGTTAAAAACAAGTAAAATGGGAGAGCATAAGGAACTGAGTGACTTTAACTAGGGCCACAAAATGACAAAACGATTGGGTCAGAGCATCTCCAAAACTGCAGGCCTTGTGGGGGGTTCCCAGTCTGCAGTGGTCAGTACCTATCCATAGTGGTGCAAGGAAGTATAAGCGGTGAACCAGCGACAGGGTCATGAGCGGCCAAGTTTAATTTATGCATGTGGGAAGCAAAGGCTGGCCCATGTGATCCGATCAAACAGACATGCTAATGTAGCTCAAATTGCTGTAAAAGTTAATTCTAGTACTGATAAAAAGGTTTCAGAACACACGGTGCATTGCAGTTGCGTATGGGGCTGCGTAGCTGTAGACCAGTCAATGTCCATGCTGACCCCTGTCCACTGCCGAAAGCACCTACAATGGGCACATTAGCATCAGAACTGGACCATGGAGCAATGGAAGAAGTTTGCCTGGACAGATTTACATTTACAGCACATGGATGTCTGGGTGCGTGTGCGTCGCTTACATGGAGAACACATGGTACCAGGATGCACTATGGGAAGGAGGCAAGCTGGCAGAGGGCAATGTTCTGCTGGGAAACCTTGGGTCCAGAAATTCATGTGGATATTACTTTGAAAAGTACAACCTACCTGAGCATTGTTGCAGACCATGTGCACCCATTTGTGGCAACAGCATTCCCTGATAGCATTATCCTCTTTCTGCAGGAAAAACTTGGCCTGCCAAAAAGCAAAAAAGGGTTTAGGAATGGTTTGAGGAACACAACAATGAGTTCAAGGTGTTGACTTGGCCTCAAAGTTTCCCAGATCTCAATCCAATTGAGCATCTGTGGGATGTGCTGGATAAACGAGTCCGATCCATGGCCTCGCAATTTCCAGGACTTAAAGGATCTTCTGCGGTCATAATGTTACGGCTGATTGGTGTGTGTATATATACATATATACTGTATATATGTATGTATTCTAAAATGTATGAGTTGTTCTGTCCATCCCATTACTTACATAGATCACTACTTTTCCAACAGTCATTACTTTTCCAACAGAGTCCTACCAGAGCAAGACAGACACAGAACAAACGCATTCCCAATGGTCCAATTTAGATGTATCCATTATCATGAGGACCTGCTAGATCTTAAATGAATGCTCCATCATCTTTTGTCACATTGTGCCGATAGATTCATCCCAATGGTTTGGACTCCTCTCTAAAGCTCATCATTGAGGGTTGTCAGTGCCCTAAGTCTATTCTGCTGAATACCAACAGAATAATTCAATCAGATTGCAGAGAGATCTCATTATTGAACTACTGCCGGTCTCTTAGCGTTAGCGTTCACTGTTTTGTTCAAATTCCCATACACAAGTGATTGGCAGACTATAGGTTATTTCAGGGTGAGTTCATCATTAAATTGTGTTTCACTTCCCAGACTGTCTACCCTGGCATTCGGCCATCCTGTTTAGCACATTACTCTGATACTTGGAATCCTGTGTGTGTGTGTGTGTGTGTGTGTGTGTGTGTGATACATTTTTTAAACATATAAGATGTAAACAATAATACAGACATGAAATTGTAACGTCAAAAAACATAGTTCAGCCATTGCAAGCAAATCAGCTCACATGAATGTATTTCATATGGTAATATGTTTTATTATACAATCAAGGCATGATGCACTAAGACAGCTATTGGTGTGTGTATTTTCAGAACATACTTAACCTTTCACATAGAGGAATAAGGACAGAGTTATGAATTGAATAAAATGTGTTTATTTGAAAATATTTATTTACTTTCCCTTTAGCTCAGTAAAGCATTCAAATAGCTCTCAGCTCCTAATGTCTGCACTTCCTTTTTCACTTTCACATCTTTTTTCTACCGCATTAACACAATACATGACTTTAGAGACTTCTTAATCAATAGATCTTTCTTCTCATATGTGCATTGTAGGTCTTCTCTTTTTTTTTTTTACATTCAAGCACTTATTGCATATTGTCATGTAAAAGCTATTCACTCAAAAAAGTTTCAAGCAGTTTTTCTTTGAGGTCCCATTGTATCAATATAATGCAGTTAGGTACAGTCGGTAGGAGACAGAATACTAATATTTTACAAAGAATACACAAGAGGGCTTGAGTTGCCTATGGTTTGTCTCCTGGGAGGTCAAACGTGGGTTATGGTGTGCAACCCCTTGTCAATCCTCCTCTTGCACTCACAAAATAACTCATAAACTTCCCCTATGAAAAACACTCTCCTTTACAGAATCTTTTCCATCTCTTATACCCTCTCATGCACGTCTCCATGCTATCACAACCTCCCCTCTCCTTATCCCACTCCCTTTCTCCCACTTGTGACTGCGGACCTCCTGAAAAGGCAAATAGGCTATGCCCATTTATTTTCTTATGACATTTCTTCCAAAAGTCATGTGGCCTGTGGAGCTTTTCTCATTTAGCTGCCTCACTCCTTTCTGTCTTTTTGAAAACCAACCTTTCCATGTGACCCCAATACAGTATACTGGACTAGAGAGCAATGGAACCTGGCAATGGATAATACACTCTCCCATTGACTGAATCCTGAGTGAACATTCTTTCAGAGAAAGCATATTGAAAGAGTGGCAGTGTTCTATATTATAAATCTCTAATGACGCTATTGTCTTTCAGAGCTCAGCAAAATCATATTAGGACAGAAATACATGGTATGTTCCATTCTTCTTTGGTATCTTAGAGAAAAGTTTGTTTTTTTCCAAAGGGAAATTATAACCGACTTATTCTTTTAAATCTTTCATTTTCTCTTTTGAAAATAGAGGAACAAGAGTTAGATATAGTTAAGTCATTATCGTTACCTTCTAATTTTTGTAGCTAAGCAACTTGACTAGGTATTGATTAGCATGCATGCTAGCAACAGGACTGGTATTAATGTTGTGGTAGACATACCCAACCTTCTGGTTGTTGTCTTGTGGTGAATCACAGAATACCCTGTAATTCACATTCTTCTGCATCTCTCTGCTCTAAATAATGTTTATGTTGACAGGAAAGTTTGAAGTGTTATCATGGGGACATTTTTATTGATTTAATTTTAAGGTAAATAACAAACACATTGCTAATATTGAAGTACACTTTGACAAAAATAAGGAATGTGCATTATTAGGAGAAGAAAGTGTTTTTCACTAAATGTATATTTCAGCATGTATAGTCAATTGTTTTCCAAACATTTTAAGAGTGTCTCAGTGTTTTAGAATAGCTACATTTCTTCTCCTTTTTGCAAAAAGGAAGGTGGCCTTGTTGGAAAATCAAAGGAACAAATGCCCCTTGGCTCATCTCTGATATCACTCTTCATTTGTCTTCTCTAAATGTACTTTTCTTCTCCGGGTTCTCTGTGAGCATCACCAGCTGTTGTTGCAGATGGGCAAAGCAGGAACAGACCCCAGTCTAATAACACTATCTATATCCCCATAAGCAGACAAACAAATGAAAGCAGCTTGGCAAACCATGTGAGAATAGCGGCAACTCATTGTAATTACGCAGAGAGGGAGGTATAGGGATTCTGTTGCGAATGGAATGTAAGACATCTCAAATACATGGTAAATAACCTGATAGAAAACCGTTGCCCAAATCCGTATTTCTAACTATAATGACTAGCTTGTCAACTATGTCCTACAATCAGCAACTATCTCACTCTATTTAGCTCTCTACATTTGTCTCTATCCACTTTTCCCATGTATCTGTGACTCTGCTTTTTATGGTATTTCTGGCCATTGCTTTCAATACTACTTTTCTCACTCGTTCTACAATTTACTTATTTCCAATCTAATCAGATTCCCCTGATTTGGATTTGGATGTATTAGAGAAAGAATTAACCCCTTCTTCCTAGTGTTGAAGTGTATGAATGTGTGCTTGTTTTGTTTAGATAAAATAATATCCGTACACAGGAAGTCACAGTCATTCAAAGCGTGATGGTATTTGGCCAGTTGGCTTACAGTACTGGGATGTGTATTCTGGTTAGGATGTCTATAAGTAGAGGACAACCGGAAGTTTCTTGGAGATTGAGTGAGATGAGCTCAAGTGTGTAACATCATGAACAATAGACTATCAAATGCTACAATAAATAACTGAATTACTCTCACCCTTGACGACAGGGTACGCAATCATTATTTCAAAAACTATACGAAACATCTTATTTCTAACACTTGACGGTCCAATCTTACCACTGTGCGTGATGTTGACATGTAAGCCTTCAAGCTCTATAGCCACAGAGAATTAAAGCAAAGTTATCTTCTACAGAGTGGCCTTTCATTAGCATCATTCTCCTTCCCCTGTGGGGATAACAATGTGTCACACGGCAGAGCAAAGGGCTGTTATGTGAGTGTAGTTAGGAAATAATTAGAGAATCTGTTTTTGTGAAAAGTAATGGTCATTTAGCTACACAGTCACTTGTCTGATGTATTCAGATTGGTAATCGTTCAAAGAAGAGCAGGCCTGGGATCTATTTCAGAAAAAGTTGTGAAACTTCCCTTTATATGGAAACCCTTTACAGAATGATGAGTTAAAAAAACAGAGCGGTTGGGTTGTGAGTTCCAAATGTACAGATCTCCTTAAAATATATTGCTCATTGGTTTAAGCCACATTGCCATTGTTGTAGTACACGTAGGTATAAACTGTATACCTACCTTTCTTTCAGTGGGCATTGCATATAATAAATTCTTGGGCCTTCTGATGTGTAACAAATTGGTGTAGTGGAGGTACACAGTGTCTCTGATTGAAGACTGCAATATGCCTACACATAAACTGACCAACTAAATTGGCAGAAAATCACTTACTCAGGATGCAAGCACTTTCATGGACTGGGATGAAACAGCAAAAATATATAAATATAGAAGTAAAATAAACGGGAGGGGAAGTTGGCATTTTGAAGTGAAATTACAGCAAAAATGTATAAATTGAATAGGATAATATCTTGCTTTTCTGGCTACAGAGTGAAAGAAATTAGAAAATATATTACAACATTGCCATATGCTCACCCTATGAAGTGCTTTGAGTAGTTCATAAAGTGCTGTACAATTCAAATAATTATTATTTTCTAATATTTTTTTCCTTAAAAATGGTCTCTGGGTTTAGTTAAAGCATTGTTGTGCACACAAAAAATGTTTTGTTTTTCTCCTGAAATGGTTTGAATATATTGTGGAAATATGTAGTTGTTACATTGCTATAGCAGAACATGTCCATAACGTGCAGTATCTGTAGATAGAGAGGAATGATAGTCTTGCACAAAATGTTTTCACCGGAAATAATTTTTAATGCATACAAAAGCACATTCTAAAATGCACAATTGCTATTGTTTAAATGAAGTTAAATCCAGGCTTTCCTTCACTGGAGTCACTGCAAAAATAAAACTGAATGAAAATAAAGGTTGATACAAAACCGAGACGCTCACCACCAACATGAAACAACTATGATATGTAACAATGACTGACAACGGAAGGGAGCAGAGGAGAAACATTTAAACACATACAAATGGCTTAATTGGGACCTGGTGTGAATAATGAAGGAAGACAAGACCAATGAAGGGGACCGGGATGAGTTCATGACTGTTGGGAAAACCGGAAGAGCGGGAGAGGGCAGAGCTGTCCGTCACCTCACCGTCACACTTGTGACTTGATTTGTGATCTGTTCAAAAGACTTGAGACTTGACTTGTTGTCATTGGACCCTTGCCTTGGATGGTAAATATAGAATTGCGAAAACTAAGGTAAAAACCTGCCTTCCCTCCTTGTTCTGGTCTGTTAGCTCAAGTGATCTAAGTTGAAAGTCACCTAGGTAATGTTAGTGATAGTGCATCTGTTTGTAATAGCATTTGGCTAGAAATATTGTTTACATTCATTGAAAAGCCTAATGTTAGCTCGCTGTCAAGAATTGGGCCTGTTCCTAATCTTTGCCAGCTAGTTAGTAACAGTAGATAATAACTAGCTAACACATACTGTATAACCATACCAAACACAAAAAGCTGTTAGTTAATGACTAACCAATGTAAAATAGTCAGACAATTTGACTAATGGCAGACTGAGACTTGACTTAGACTTGCATGCAGTGACTTGAGACTTGACTTAGACTTGTCTGAAGTAACTTTAAGACATGTCTGCCTACAGCATACATTATTGTCAACGTTTTTTACCCCTTCACTTTATTGACAAATGGCAAATACGCCTATTTTTTTATCTCATTTACAGTGTTTAAACACATTGCCATTACAAACCAAAATGAGCTCAGATGCATCCTTTGTGCTTTGATCATCCCCGAGGGTCCACCTGTTGCAAATTCTATTGAAATTACATGATTTAGAAACACACTATAATGTCTATATAAGGCAGAAAACAAAGCCATGAAGTACAAACGAACTGGCTGTAGACCTCTAAGATTTGTGCTGTGGCATAGATCTGGGGACGGCAAAAAAATGCTAAAGCATTGAAACTTTCAAAGAGCACAATGGGCTGCATAATTTTCTAATGGAATGCATTTGAAACCCTCAAAATTCTGCCTAGAGCTGACAATCTTGCCAAACTAAGTAATTGGGCATGAAAGGCCTTAGTCAGGGCGGTAACTAGGAACCCAATGGCAACTATAACAGAGCTTCAGATTTTCTTGCCAGAGATGGGAAGACCTGCCAGAAGGAGAACCACTTCTGCAGCACTCCATTAATCAAGGCTTTATGATACAGTGGATAGACAGAAGGCACTCTAAAGTTAAAGTTACGTGACATGCCTGAAGGAGAACATGGGGAGATGATTCTCTGGTCTAATGTGACCAAATTCAAACTATTAGGAATGAAACAAGGCACCATATCAGTACCATCCTACAGTGAAGTATGGATAACGTGGTTATGCTCCTCAGTGGAAGGGAAGGGGAGAATGGTCAAGATGGAGGGAGGGATCAACAGAGCAAAATACAGAGATATCCTTGAAGAACACCTGTGCACACATGACCTCAGACTTCAAAAAAGATGTATCCTTCAGCAAAACCATGACTCAAATGACATTGACAATCTGACAGATCTTGTGAGGATCTATTAGGACAAATGGGAGAAACTGCCCAAAGCCACGTGTGCAAAGCTGGTAGAGGCATATGCAAGAAGACTCAAAGTTGGGATACCTACCAAAGGTGCTACTTTAATGTACTGAATGACTAAAATATATTTTAGTTTCCATTTTCAAAAACATTCTATAAATATGTGTTCACTTTGTCATTATTGGGTTTTGTGTGTAGAGTGATGAGGAAAAAAAATGTTTTATTCTAATTTAGAGTTACACTGTAATCGGTTAGGTCTGAATACTTGCCAAATGCCCTGTATGTGTGACCTATATTTGAACATACCATAGTATAATTTTTGTCTTTTCATTGAGAAATTGTGTATGGATTGATGGAAAGTGTTTTTAATCAATAATAAATTAACTACATTTTAACTTAGTCTATAATACAACAAAATGTGGAGAAGTTAATGTTTCTCAATGTTTTCTGAAGCCACTGCACATGTGGATGTGACTGTCAGAGGATTTAAAAAGTGTATACTTAGAGTATGACATATACAATATGCACTGCTCAAAAAGGGAACACATAATCATCACACTATAACAGCAAGTCGATTACATTTCAGGGATTCTGGAATCTGGCCAGTTTGGAAGGATACGTGATTGTGTTTCAGTGTCCCCCTGTTTCGGTGCAAATGAATGTGACAACAGGTGCACTAGAGTGGCAACAGCAAGACAACCCTCAAAAAAGGAATGGTTTTGCAGGTGGTTTTCGCAAACAAAAAATCCTCTCCGTATCCTTCCTGACATAGTCTTCTCTAGTTTTGTGTTTTGCTATTGTCCTTGTCACTACTGGTAGCATGAGGAGTTACCTGCAGCCCATTCAGATCGCACAGGTAGCCCACATCCTCCAGGATGGCATATCCATACGTGCCATCCAACAAGATTTGCTGTGTCTCCCAGTACAATCTCAACAAGAGGAGCACTGACAGAGCCCTAAAAAATGACCTCCAGTGGGTTATTAGTGTGCATGATTCTGACCAAACTGTCAGTGACAGACTCCATTAGGGTGTCTACTCAAACCTGTGCAAACAGCCCAGCACCATGCAGCTTGATTTGCATTTGCCAGAGAACACCAGAACTTGCCGCCACACTGAGCACGTGTCTGTTCACACATCACATTCTGGAACTCTAAGTGAATACTGAAATAACATGCAAAAAAAACTCTTGCTGGGGTGCCTAGAAGAGGTATTTGGAACTCGCACGTAAATGAGGGGTAATTACTTGGGCAGTAGGAACAGCGAAAGGTGATCAGACTGTCCCATGTGGGGGATTGGAATGGCTTTTTAGGCCTCAGGAATGTTTGTATACATGTGGTCTAGTGCTGGGCTTCTATGTTTAATAAACCTGAAAACTGCTATAATGCATTTAAAGTGGGAACTAGAATAGGCTAAATATGTAAAGCATTAATATTTTTTTATTCATGTCGTCGTCACAGAATGAACGTTTAACAGTATCCTTTCTACAGAGCCACACTTAAACAGTTCCTGATGTGTGCACACCAGTCTTTCTTCTGGACATTTTGCTGTGGGGGAATGTTGTTCACCAGGGGGTGGGGGGTGGAAACATTAGCCCTCTGACCTAAACCTACAAACCATGTCCAAGTGCTAAATTATTACCATGCCTTCTTATAGACCTCCTCTACTCTCTCCATCTCTTATTTCCTTTCCACTCTATCCTTCTTTCATATTCCCTGCTCTCCTTCTATTCTCTCCTGTCCCCTCCCTCCATCTCTTTCCTTCCTAACTTCCTTTTCTATTATCTCCATCTCTTCTTTCCACTCCCCTCTGCTCTCGCCTATCCTCTGTTCCACTCTGGTCTACTCTCTCCTCTTCCATGGACCCTGCTGGCTCTCTACTTTCTGTACCATTCTGGCCGTCACTATCAAGTCTCTTGGTCTCTTCCCTGCCTACTAAAGTAATGCATACGCTTAAGACATGTTAATAAACACACAGCAACGTTTGGCATCTGTTGTGTGTTCCTCCTTTGGTAACTGGCCTGATCTCTCTGTTTCCTTCCTGCTGGCAAACACGCTGAAATCATTTGTTTCATGTAGGGAGAACGACAGTTGTTTTGAATGAGATCTGGATGTCTGTGTTTCTGGTTCAGCACGTCTGCATAGAGCATATTGGTGTCTCTGACTACTATGACGTGTTTCTCAAATTGCATGCAGAAAACAGCTCAATGCGCTAAAGACCTGTAAGAACAGATTTGTACACTGAAAAATGATGTGTACATTGTCTAACAAAACATTTTGTAGTTTACTGATGTGTCAAGAAAAATGTTGCCGTGGCGTGTGCCATAGTAAAATTAACGCAGAGGAATCAATGGTGCACACTTTTAGTTAGCTAACAAATAAACATAGCCAGCATGGATTGGTGTCTTACCCATAGCTCGACATTATATGACAACAGTCTCCCTAACAGCATCACCCTAACATATATGAACTATCCAGAAAATCGACCAAAATGAACGATCTTGAAATGAGCTTAGAGGTTCTTGCACATGAAGGTGTAAAGCCAGTGAAACTGAAATGACATTTGCAAACCAAGCATCACTTTCACATTGATAAAGCAACATGTTTTTTCCAAAGAAAAAAGGCAGAGCTATGTGCTATTAAAATGAGAAAGTTCATTAAATCACATCCCAGGAACACCAGGCTGTTCGCCACCCTCAGCCAAGAGATGGGCTCAGAACATGTAGCCCTGCTGTTCCATACCAAGATCCGGTGGCTTTCGCATGGGACAGTTCTCATCTGCCTGCTTAAGCTGCCTGATAAGGTACGCATTTTCCTGACTGAGTCTGGGTTCCAACTCATGGACTACCTGACAGATGCCAAATGGTTGCTAAATCTTGTGTATATTCGACAAACTTAATGTACTTAAATCATAACTACAAGGCACAAATACAAATAAATGCCTATTCAGTAATGTGGTTGCTGTGACCACCTGGTGGGCAAAACAATGTTGAAACACTGGGAGTTCTGTGGCGGTAGTGCACAGTGTACATTTTCTACTTCAACAGACTGTGAGTGTTTACATAACCTCATAAAACATGAAAAACCAAGGTATGCAAACACACTGGAATTCTTAGGGACTTGTTGACCCATATACAGCCCCCGCTGTGTTACTTACATTGTTAAAAGTTGTGAAATCAGTGCCGAGCTGAACTTGGGGATGTGTACATAGTTATTCTGCGTGTGTGCCACCAGGAAGAAACAATAGTGTTGTTAGCCCCCCCGGCACAGCACCCACAGCCGAGCTAGAACTTTCTCATGGTCACTGGGAAGAAATGCTGTCGACCAGTTAAACCTGGGTTGCTGCTCGAGCCGACTGATATTTTCAACAGGTTTTCCCCACTGGGGTCGAAGTCAAGACCCGAGCCGTCTTCGGAGGGGAATGATCGACAGGCATTTTCTACCGGTGGACCGAAAAAACTGAAAAAATTAGTCATCGGCAACTCCATTACCCGCAGTATTAGACTAAAGAATCAGCCAGCGATTGTACACTGTTTACCTGGGGTTGGTGCTTGCGAAGTCTAACACTGGCAAGTATAGGGAGTACAGAGATATTATTATTCACGTTGGCACAATGTTAGGATGAAACAGTCAGAGTTTACGAAGCAGAACATAGCATCAACATGTTAACTAGCTAGAAATATGTGTCGGCATCGAGTAATTGTCTCTGGTCCCTCCCAGCTAGGGGTAGTGACTTGCTCTACAGCAGACCTGTGCAACTCAGTCACAGGAGGTAGAGTTTGTAGATAACTGGCTCTCTTTTTGGGACTCGCCCAGAAATAGGGTCAGGCCTGATCTGCTGAAGAGTGACGGACTCCATCCTAGCAGGAGTGGTGCTCTTCTTTTATCTAGGAACCTTGACAGAAGTCTCACTCCTATAGCCTTTGTCGTTAGCATAGCCAGAGTAGTTAGTACAGTTGTGCCTATTGCGACTGTGACTCGTTCCAGGCTGAGAAAAGCTAACAATTGCAACCTTATTGAGATGAATTGTTTTACATACCAACTATTTACAGGCCACCCAGGCCATATACAATGGTCCTCAATGAGTTTCCAGAATTCTTGTCTAACCTTGTAGTCATGGCACAGTATTAAAATGTTTGCCGATTTCAATATTCATATGGAAAAGTCAACCCTCTTCAAGAACACTTTAAAGCCATAATTGACTCAATGGGTTTCATCCAACATGTCTCAGGTCCAACGCACAGCCACAATCATACCTTAGATTTAGTCCTGTCACAAGAAATAGATATTGTAGATCGAGTAATTTCCCCCCAAAATCCTGGAATATCAGATCACTGTCTTATTACATTTCAGCTTTGTTTGCACCTTCTAGTGAACTCTCTGTATTTGCTCTCGTGAAGGCTTCTGTTTAATGAAGACTTGGATAATGATATGCCTACCTCCTGAAGTGTGTTCTTCACTTGGCTGGCTGCTGTAAAGGTTTTTTTCTTTACGAATGTAAAGGATCCCACGATCATCCACCACTATTGTCTTCTGTGGACATCCAGGCCTTTTCGTGTTGCATTCTTTTTTCCTCAGAATATACCAAACTGTTGATTTGGCCACTATTATGTTCCGCTATGTACTGTTTTTTCTTTACAGTCTAATTATGTCCTGTTTCACTTGCATTGAGAGCTTCTTTGACCACATGTTGTGTGTTCACAACAGCTTCCAAATGCAAATGCTACACCTGGAATCAACTCCAGACCTTTTACATGTTTAATTGGTGAATTAATTACAAAAGAATAGCCCACACTGCTGAATGAAACAGCTTTTGAGTCAACTGTTTAATTACCTTTGTTCCCTTGAATAAGAGGGGGCTACATATTAAATTTCAACACCCTTCCTCCAATTCGGATGTGAATACCCTCAAATTAAAGCTAGGAGAGACAGCACTTCAAGCCCATATTCATTATTTAACTGGAATATATTTGGGTAAACAGCCAAAAAAACTAAACTTGTGTCAGTGTCTATTTATTGCCTGACTTAACTGTAAATACTTATGAGTGGCTACATTAAACAAAAAATGATGAAGCAAACTTACTATTCATTGTATACATATTCATTGGGTTACATTCATACATATTCCTTATCTTGAATTCATTTTTGACGGACCGTGTAAGTGGAGACGGCCAAGAACAGCAAATGTCTCTTACTGACTGACTACCCCTTGTTAAATTGTGTAATGGTTAGAGATGCAGACCTGCAAACAATTAGGTTCCATGTTTGTATCTCATCACAGTGAAAACATATCATGCCTTAGAAAATCATGCAACACTCGCTAGATACAATCTTCAGTAGCCTAAAATAATATTGTTTACAGTTGTATTGCAACAATTTTTGGTGGAGTTTCAAAGTATGCATCCGTGCATGCTTTTTGGGTCGGGATAGACAAAAACTTTGCTGGCTACAACCTTCACTAGCTATGTTATTGTAAGCCTATACTAACACTATTGATGAATAAATTGCGATTATTTCTGGTGAATTTTCAATGTACGCATTTGTACATGCTTTTTGGGGTAATATAGGTTAGATCAAAACCCATTGGGCAGTACAAGTAGGGGTTTCCATGATTCTCTCGTCTTTTCGCTTGACGAAATAGTCAGTTTACTGTCACCTACAGTGAGGGAAAAAGTATTTGTTCCCCTGGTGATTTTGTATGTTTTCCCACTGACAAGAAATGATCAGTCTATAATTTTAATGGGAGGTATATTGGAACAGTGAGGGACAGAATAACAATGAATAAATCCAGAAAAAATTATGTCATAAATGTTATAAATGTATTTGCATTTTAATGAAGGAAACAAGTTTTCGACCCCTCTGCAAAATATGACTTAGTACTTGGTGGCAAAACCCTTGTTAGGAATCACAGAGGTCTGAAGTTTCTTGTAGTTGGCCACCAGATTTGCACACATCTGACCAGAACACTTTCACCCAGTTCTCCTCTGAATCATTCAGATATTCATTGGCAAACTTCAGATGGGCCTGTACATGTGTTTTCTTGAGCAGGGAGACATTGCAGGTGCTGCAGGATTTCAGTCCTTCATGGCGTAATGTGTTACCCCATTGTTTTCTTGGTGACTATTGTCATAGAATTCACTAAATTGGAAAGGCACAGAGACTGTAGATTCTTGTCACAAGTAAAGCTGTATTCAAGATATATAAACCTGGGGCAGTTAATGGCACTCTCAACAGAGTCCGGTCAAAAGCACATTTAGCTTGCTTCTTGTGTTTATTAAAGAGATCTCAATTATTTGGGTAGGAAACCAATAGATTTGCTCATAATGAAATTCAATTCAGTTATGAGTCAATCCTTCATCTTCATTCCTTAATTAAATTTGTGCTTGCCTGTCTGCTTGTTATTAACTGGATTGTTGTGTGTATACCGCATATGTGTGTACAGCCTGTGTGCGTGTTTGAATAAGCAAATGCATGCTCCAGTGTGCAAATGAGATCAAAGGGGATTCACTGGTACTCTTTGGTCAATGTGATGACCTGCCTCATGAATTGGGCACCCCACATGATAAAATCTCCTATTGTACTTAGAGCTTTAGCTGAGCTGTGACTGCAGCCTTGTCTAGCACCACAGCCGAGTTCACTCTGTGCCAAGTTCTTTCTTCACAAGTCCATCCCAGAGATTCACAGCTGTGCCACCACCAGGTTTATAATAATATTTATATCTGCTGCTGATGGTTAAGCCAAGTTCACTGCCTCACATTTCTGAACAGCAGAAATGAAGACATTTGTAGGTTACAACAATATATGTCTGTTTTAATTCATAATGTGTTTGTACCAGAAGAAAAGCACAGCATACAGTACACACATTGAATTAGACCAAATAAAATGCTTTTTAAACATATTTTGTGTAATAAAACAAATTAGACCAAACTATTTATTGTAATACTTATAGTAATTTTGCCATGGCATAGTTTAATATCTAAAATAATTATTCTGTGTGACTGCCAATTATAATGCAAGTAAGCACAGTCTTTGATAGACAGCACATTATTGAAATTTGTCAGCGTTCCACCTGGGCCGCCATTAAACTGGGCTTGACAGCGCCCCCTTAGCCAATTTTGGCCATGCTGTCAATACAACCCAGAGGAATGTTGGCAACAGCATGAATTATCACAAATTTAAACAGATAATATTTTGGAATGTATAGTCTTCCTAGAATACAGTACATTCATAGTAGATATACATTTTATACATGTAGCTTTATTGAAAATCAAGCTTTTTATGTAAAAGCTAAAATCAACCCCTGAACTACTACTTTGTGGAAGCACGTTCACTGTCCCGTCCTGACCAGAGCCTCGTCCCTGTGGAAGAGTAACAGCCCGCTGCAACCATGATGGATAATAAGTACTGTGCACTTTTTGGGTTAATGAGCTAAGTTGACTTTCCATAATTTATTTTATATTAGAGCAGGAAAAAACGCTACTTTAAGGTTTCTGTTGGCCTCATGGTAGCCTCCCTGATGAAAATGTTCCTTGCACCGATACATTTTTGGAGGGATGTATCAGTGTTCTTTGCAAAATCCTGGTGGTGCAGTAACGTTTTTACTTCTTAATGATGGTCTTCACAGTGTTCCATGATATATATATATATGTGTGTGCGTGTGTGTGTGTGTGTGTGTGTGCGATGCCTCTGAAATTATTTTACAACCCTTTCCTGATTTCATAGATCATTTGCTTGTTGTAGATTATGGCATTCTTGGTATGCAACCTGATTTATCTTGATCTCGGCCTAACTGTACACTGTTATTGATTGCATATATGTGTCTATAATAATTATTGTTAATCAGACAGGAGAGGTGTCGCATCTGCTATTTATGTTGATGATTGGCTGGCCATGATATGAGGGACAAACTGGAAATGGAGCTAATACACAGAAAATAATTTTTTTGGAAAATAATGTGACCACAGCATCAGGACATTAATTTAATTTCCCATCGAAAATGCGGCACACAACAAATGACAATCCTCCCTTCAGTGCTGTAAGGCATTGTGATTTAATCTTCAGACCAGAGTATCCCCTATTGGCATTCAAACATCTGATTTCCTAACGACGGACCGATCAGGATTGCCCTGTTCAGCTTCAGAGGCAAGTCAGCAGTGGGATGCTGCTGGAACTGCACCAGACAAAATGTCTGATCATCGCTGCAGGGTCTGTGGGCTACAAAGGGAATGTGTAGTAGCAGCAGCAATAATTCTTAAATAATTCAATGCACATGTGCAGAACCTAATGGTTCTAAAGTATGGAGACGTAAAGCACCTAGGAAGTCTGTATCAGTCACTTTATTTCAAGAACAGAATGCCTGCAGATAACAAAAATAAAGTAATATTGTAGTTACTGTCATTACAAAATAATATCATAGCACCATGTACTGTCAGCATGTAAATTGTGAACGAATGTTTCAAAGGTAAACCGTGAAAATAATCATTCACAATTGTTACCTACAGATCCGCAGCCACAGGGTTATGACAAATAGACAGGCTAAGGGCAAGAATGATGGTTGAAGGGCTTGCTAAGTAGAGCAGGTCATAACACATCAGCTCAACGGGGCTGCATAGAGACGTGACCTGTCACCGTAAATTCCACCGGCAATATTTTAGAAGCTTGTGTGGACGAAAAAAAGACTGGAAAAAGAAAAGAGAAGGATGAATCAAAATATGTCAGCATGTTAGGATTTTACAGTCCAATAAAAAGTAAAAAATATCCAGCCTATTTTGAGATGTGTTTGTTGGAATGGTATAGGTAGATGAATGAAGGTGAGGAGTTTGTTATAATAGGATAATGACTGGCTTGACAAGCTGTAACACCAAGTAGTGCAGGGGCATCAAACTTGTTCCACAGAGGGCCAAGTGTCTGCAGGTTTCTGGTCTTTTCCTGTAAATGAGTTCCCAGTTAAGACCTAAACAACTAGGTGACTGTACAAACAAATCAATTTATGAACGAATTAATCAATCAAGTACAAAGTGAGAGTGAAAACCTGTCGACACTCAGCCCTCTGTGGAACCGGTTTGACCTCTCTTCTTCTAAATACCCATGACTCCCTGTGTCATAACAGAGTATTGTGTTTGGGTATCTCTAGTTACTACACTGCTATTGACTTGAATCTGCTTCAGATGCTACATGGGAGAGCCCAACATGTCTATTTTTAGACTCCACCGTGCTGATTGTGTTTAATTTAATAAGCAGGGGATGAATTTACTGGGTTTCAGGAGTCACACTGGAAAGGTTAGCCACATAGAGTAAACCTAAGTGGAATGCGGAGGATTCCTGATACGCGGAAATTGTCAGTTGGTGCACTGCTTATTCATTTGAGCCAGATCCACATAGAACAGAAGCTAGGACATTTTGTGCGGTGGGGCGGGTAGTTGACCTCAAATTATTAAAGATATTAGAAGTAGATGTGGGGTTTTTTGGAAGAATGTACTGAAAATGCAGCTGGCAGGCTCAATATGAAGCATAAGGGCGTATCTTAAATGTGAAGTGGATTGAATGGTGCTGTAGATCTTAATTTTTCATTTACAAAAATATTTCTTAAAATATATGATATTGCATAATGGACAGGAAGAGATATCTGGCGTTTGAACTATTTTCTTTGTTTATGGTGTTTCCTTTACCTTATTCAATTCAATAAGTATTGTAAACCTTGTGTGCATTGTTCAGTGCCTCTATTTATATTGTCTGATTAAATAAATGAGCCTCACCATTATGGAGCCAGCAAATGTATTGACTTTAAGAAAAGAAAAACATAACTGAAATGTATTTGAAAATGAAAATAAAAACAAGGTTAGCAAAAAATATTTTACTGTGTGAAAAAAAAACAAATATATGAAAAAATCTATTTAAATGTTGGAAAAGTGTATGCTTCACTCAATAAATTGATTTACGGGTCGAATCTTAATATTTCTTCGTTCAAATACATCTTTTCATGTTTACTTCTTGTGATTACAATCTCTTCAAGCCTTCGTTCAAGTCATCTTTTCTTAAAACCGAGTTTTGAGCCTCTATTGGTGTGGAGGCAGGCTGTAAATGGGCATTGAATTCTCGGTTTTAGCCTTTCCATACACTGCCTTCCAAATGCAGTCTGAGAAGAGAAGTTTAAGAATTGCATAAGCTAGCTAGTTAAATGTGTATATTTAAACAGAATAATTAATTGTTAGTCCCAGGTTGCACGGACATCACAATTGCCATGGTCACAAACAGATATTGAAAGTGTCTGTGAAAGTTTCATACTCCGTATACCATGCACAGTTGTTTGTGTATAGAATAGTAAAGCTTGTGTGCTTTGTTTTGAGTATAGAAACCCTTGTGTGCTTGCTTCAGTTCCACTTTGTATGTAGTTTGATTATTTAAAAAAGCCTCATCATGCACATTCTTGCTTTCCTCAATCTTTTTTTGAGTTTACTTTACGGTTGCAAATTGAGCCTTTAAGCTTTACAGTATTTTCAGTAAAATCAGTAACTTATCCATTCGAGTCACAGCACCATGTGAGCTTCTGTCCACTTTTGATGCATGAACAGAGTCTTTATACAAACAAGTAAGGAGAGCCTTTATTCAGCATGAGTCCAAAATGTTAATATTCCATAGTTCTTTCATTTTCCCTCCCATCATTACAATGTTGACAGTGTTTTGTGCCAGGGCACATAGGTGGTCAGTGGTCTTAGCCAACCATTACACAGACTTAGCCAACCATGCAAAATAATTTATCCTACAAAATACCCTTGAATGGCGTATTGCAATCTATGACCCAAGGACCTATTCAGAGTCCTATGACATTCACATACACGGTTCCTAGCAGGTGGTATGGACAGGGTGTTTGGGAAGCATCACATAGACTTCCTAGTGGGCTTCGTACAGAGAAAGTTTAGTACTCTCAAACATTTTGTTAAGCTTAATTCAATTACTTTTCATGCTTAATATCGCTCACTATGTTAACACTAGAACCGCCGGGAATTGCTGTATACCTAAAACCGCCAACGCGGGTAAAATGTACCCAGGCGCGATTGTGCCTGGCTGCCGCAATTCTACAACAAGTAATTTACTCTGTAATTGTAGACATTGTCTTCACAAAATAATGTCTTAAGTCATAATTGTTTTTTTTATCACCTGTGTTTTGGTGATTTGTTTCATAATCTAAGTATCTAATCACTAATCGCCTAATTTAGTTCAATTTATAATTTACGATGAGTGGAGTGAACATCACCAAAAACCTTGAGGTAACCATTACATTTATTTCTAACATAAAATCGCAGCTATATATTCCTGAAAACAGAGTAGACTAAGTGCAGGGCCTGAGTGGAGCTACATTTCAGACCGGGAGTTTCAGTCCCAAGACTGGCCCACACTTTCCATGGAGGTGGAAATTGGATAAATGAAGCAACAGCTCCACTCTTACTATTGTCATAAGTTTGGGGTTTGGACAGATAGGCAGAGGCAGAACGGCTGTTTGAATGGTAAACCATGTTTTAATGTAAAGAAACAAAAGTAACAAACAAACTTACAACTGGGTAGTAGCGCCTTCGGCTAACAACCAAAATGAACCACACGACCGTGTGGAAACATTGAACATAAATAGGTTCCCCAATTGGAGGCAATA
>JACXGJ010000933.1:0-99659 GCA_016801105.1 Esox niger | reverse complement strand
TATATATATATATATATATATATATATATATATATATATATATATATATATATATATATATATATATATATATATATATATACACACATTTGTGCTCAAAAGTTTGCATACGCTTGGATAATTGGTAATATATGTACCATTTGTAAAGAACACATGAGTGAGCAGGCAAAACAAGTTTTTTTATTTCTTATGGGATACACATTCAACTGTAGGTCATAACAGAATGGCACAATCATAAAACAAAATATTGCAACAGAGGACCCCTGTTCAAAAGTCTGCAGACCCTTAGTTCTTAATACTGTGTATTGCCCCCATTAGCATCAATAACAGCATGCTGTCTTTTGTAATAGTTGTCTATGAGGCCCCGAAATCTTGCAGGTGGTATAGCTGACCAATCGTCTTGGCAAAATGCCTCAAGGTCATGCAAAGACTTTGGTTGTCTTGCATGAGCTGCACGTTTGATATCTCGCCAGAGTGGCTTGATGATATTAAGGTCAGGAGACTGGATGGCCACTCCAGAACCTTCACCTTTTTCTGCTGTAAACACTGGAGGTCAACTTGGCCTTGTGCTTATTGTCAAGAGTGTCCCATGCACAGTCTACATTTAGAAGAATGCAAATTGTCTGCCAGTATTTTCTGATAACATGCTGCATTCATCTAGCTTTCAATTCTCGCCAGATTCCCCTTTAGAGCTCACCGCCCCAAATCTCTGTGAGCCACCACCATGCTTCACAGTGGGGGTGGTATTCTGTTCACTATATGCCTTGCTGACCCCTCTCCAAACATAACGTTTATGGTGATCATTAAGCTCTATTTTGGTCTGGTCACTCCAAATTACAGTATGCCAGAAGCTGTGAGGCGTATCAAGTTGTTGTCGGACATATTGTAGGCTTTTTTGTGGAATTGGCGCAGTAAACGCTTCTTTCTGGCAACTCAACCATGCAGCAATGTTTTTTTCAAGTATCGTCATACTGTGTTCATTGTAACAACCACTGTCTTTTTACATTCTTTTCCATCTTTATAAATGTCCATTACCTTGTTACACAGGTGTTTTGACAGGCCTTTAGTGCTCCCCATGGCTCACTATCTAGCCTGCTCAGTGCATCCACGTGAGAGCTAAAAAACTATTTATACACAGACACTAATTGCAATTTAAAAATCCACAGGTGTGGGAAATTCACCTTTAGTTGACATTTTCACCTGTGTGTGTCACCTTGTGTGTCTGTAACATCAAGGGTATGTAAACATCTGATCAGGACCATTTGGGTGATTTCTGTTATCATCATGATTTAAAAAGGAGCCAAACATCTATGTGATATACATATATCAGGACTGTTATACAGCCTTCTGAATTAGACTGTAGTTCAGGCCATTGAAATACAAATTACTAAAAGTTCAAAAGTCTTTTATATATTCATTTAAACTGCTTTTCAACGAAAATACTGTCAATCTCTGTTCATAAGGACAGGCCAGTCATTAGAGACTAGTGGGATTCTGAGGACACTCCGTCCCCACTATACCTCCCAAGGCCAAAGGCTGTCTCCACGGCAACCCTGAAATCGTATAGTTCCTGTCTCCGGCTGCAGACCCAGAGATTTATTGTCCAAACACAGCACTTGAAACACAGCACTAACAGGGGAAAGGTCAACAGAAATGAGCCCATTTTTTATCAAGGCCATTTGCCTTGTTTTGTAGAGAAACAACCCTCCCCACTGAGAGTAAACAGGCAGAGATTAGTGTCTGTACCGTGAGTCCAGACCCGGCCTCTCTGTATATGTGGCCAGGCCAGTTTAAACAAACAACCAGCCCCATTACAGCCCCCCCAGACCCCTCCAAACCCCAGCCCTATTTCACATCCTTCAGCACATTCTGCAACAGTCAGTAAAAGGAGCTTTGAATTACTCTCCCTGCAAAATTTCAGACAACGAACACAAAATGCCCCACAGAAAATGTGGTATTTTCACATGGCCTAAGCATCTGGGACAGGAACATATCACAGTGCTGGATGGGACTTGGCGGTCAGTTTTCAGACAAAGCAAATCATTTAAATATTTAATGAGGCCTAAATTCAAGTGTTCAGTACGCCCCTCTCCCCTCCACCCCACTATGGTACCACGGCTGCACAGCTGCTCTTTGTGCCTTACCTGTGTGGCTTTATCCTGTCACTTTCTAATCTGAAACAGCAACCTAATGATAAGCCTGCCGAATTAATGAGTGTGAGATAGTTTGGACTGCCTGGCCTCTACCGTTACTTTCATAAGGCTACAGTAATGCTGCCGGCTGCCTCCCAATACACCGAGCTAACATGCGCAGGCTACCTCAAAAGGGAAATATGGCTGGTACAATGGAAAATAGGGGAGTGCAGTTGGCTAAATACAGTAGAAGTCTTGCGTGGGGTTGCGTGGTATCTGGACCTCTACCAGGTTCCCAACTTTGGTTGAGACCACCCATATGTAGGTCATCACACAGGACTAAAGTTATCACAAGAAAACATTGGGCACGCAACTGATACAAAGCTGCTCCCAGATCTACGGCACCAGTGTGCAAACCATTCCGCCAATTCTTTTGATCTATTATCTAATGACAAGGAAGGAGCTATCATTGCCCATCAAGAAACCCAACTAGTTAAAGAGAGACCCGTCAAATAATAAGTCTGCAGAGTGCTTACCTTTTATAAAATAAACTGCCATTAGGCACTATCCAGGGTTCTGTTTATTTTAGCTTTTAGAAGAAAGAAACCTTCAATTAGCCTCTTTAAAAAAAGAGGGAAATGAGAACAGTGGTCCTTTTTACTGTAGCTTTCCCAGAGAAGGGCTCCTTCCTCCCTCTCTCCCCCTCGCTGCCACAGATGCGCTGCAGCTGTACATCTCTAGTCTGGGCAGAGTGGTGAGGCTGTGCTCCCTCTCTTAAGTCACTCATCCATGCCTGGCTGAAAGAGTTAATATGCCTCCTTCACAGTAGGGCCATGTCAGCAGTTCCTCTGCTCATAACTCTGTCTTGCCTGTCACACCTCAACCAGACAGTGTTTTGAGACTGATGGGGAGCTGTATACACTCCGTGCAATGGTTTAATAACGCTGAACAAAATAACTTAATGCCACACTAAATGTCTTGCCTCATTGTTCCTGAATTTCAAGGAAATATGAATTTCAAATGAATTTCTTAGAAAATGTTGAAAAAGCCCAATTCTATAATTACGGAATGTCTGCATAGTTGTCCCGCATTTAAATAAACAGGCTTTGGCCAAATATACTCAACTGCTTGTCGAGAATTGTGACTGGATATTTAGGCAGATTTCAGGACCTCAGCAAATTTCCCATTCTCTCATTCCCTGTTTTTCGTTAAAAGTCTTAATCTGGAATTACTAAAAAGGTTTACCATTCACAGTGGGATAACATGTTCCACTTGACCAGGAGTCAATATTCATTGGGGGTGACATGACTAGTATGGAGGCATCTGTAAGGAATTATACCAGACAACTTCGACCTACACGTGACTAATGGTAACTCGTACCAATGATTACTATCCATTATCAGTGGAAATGGTTTAAATGTTGGGGGTTAGAATTGTCATTCCAGAGCTTCGCTTAAGGAAGCAGTGTGGCAGACTATTGGAAACAGATGACTGCACACGGTGCAGAGGTTAAGCACAGGAAATACACAATCAGTGCCTTGTTCTGAATGACAAGTCATGGACACTCTGGGTATTTATGTTCAAGCCTAAAGGGGATTGGCCTGGCTGAGAAGAGCTGAGGGGGAGGGCATGTGGCTGTCTGTCTCTGGAGTTGATTTGTGATGGAACTGTTCAGACTCAGCTCAGAGGAGGACCTTCCCACTGAATGGAGCTGCTCACTGGGCCTTTGTAGGACCGTCTGAGAGATGGACCGGAACTGGAAATGTTGAACCACTTTCACAGTTCAGGAGAGGGAATAATACCAACGACCCAATTAAAATGACATTAATAATAACGCAACCAGACTGCATATTCATGATAAACATTGGCACAGTTCAACATTTCCGTTTAAGTCGAGTCGCGGAGAGGAAATTAGCCGACCTGATCAGTGCTCACCTTGTGACTCTGGGAAATTCTCAGCTGTCCGACTTTCTGCAAACCTGGTGGCAACCATGACGATGACGACAACAATGCAGGCCAGGTTCCTCCATACTGCTTCCATGGTTACTACAGAAAGCTTCAGTGCAGTCTCCAAGCCTCTGTCCCACCATGTCTCCTGTCCTCTGATGACCCTCCTCACCAGTGGGACACAGCGACCTCACAGGCCATGGCAGCACCACAGACCTGGACAGCCTCTCTGCTTCTGTCTCTCTGGTAGTGCCCAGGGTCCGAGGACAGCAGCAGCAACCTGGTCAGTGATGTGGACGAGAAACACTGTGAGGTAGTGGGGTGGGGCATGAGATCCCCCCAACTCCTTGCTTCCCCTCTGACAACACAAATATAGCCAGTATGTATCTAGTGTCCCATAAAACCGCCACATCCTGCTGTGTCTTTGAAGTAATGATTCAAACCAGGAAAACACTGGCTGACAAACGGACAACCAGGTTAAGCAAGTCTCCACCTGGGGCACCAAACGTGTCTTTTTGTCATTGGCTAACTGGAAACGAGTTAGAGCAGACATTAAGGAGGTACTCTTTCAGACCACATCACGGGGAGGATGCAGACACGCAGCAAGAACATGCCATCAGCTTGCTTATTATTACATGACAAGAGTAAAGACATAAAAGCCATGCTATGGAACAGTTCTATTTACAGTAACATCCTGATCTTTTTGGGAATAAGTCAGAGAAAGGAGAACATGGGGTGGTTTGTCAATTATTTTATATTTATACTTCTTGTGTTTTGTTGTGTTATGTCCATTCTGTTTCTTATAAGTAAAAATATTTTGCACAGAAATTATTTGAGGAACCTGGTTCTATGCTCCTTAACAAATCCTATGTCATTTGAAGCAACAATGCCATGTAGAGGCCTAGACATAATTTTTGACACCGTTCCCTCCGGCCACACTTAACACTCTGCCTTATCCTTCCCTCCTATACTCCCACCTATCAGGCTCTCTCTCTCTCTCTGTCTGGTTGGACAAGTGAGAGGAGAAACGCCACACAAGCCCAGATGGCTGGCGACAAACCAACTGAAGGCAAAGGTAATCGGAAGCAGATGGGAAGTTATTTGGCAACAAGAGTGTAGGAACAAGTTGCCTCCTGACAAAAATAAATAAATAAAAAAGAGTGGAAAGATCAAGGTACAAAAAGAAAGACTGGAGAATGAGTGTGCCACTTAGTCTAGCTAGGAAAGACAGCTTTGACCTTACCCATTCAAGAGTTAATGCTTGAACCGTTAACAAGTTATTTGGGTTCTAAACCTTTGCGAAACCTGTAATGAAGTCCAAAAGCGTCCATATTGAATTAAAATCGTGTGGGCATGCAATCATACTATATGTAAGGATTTCAATCTCAGTCCCTTTATTACAAGCCTCAGATGTACTGTAGCTCACACAGTAAGTTGAGAGGGACAGGTTTACCTGGCTCACATTGCAACAGCGCATAAGTTCATTTTACAGTGCCGTTTGAGGACCTGAAATACTGAAGGGGCTTTGTGTTCCCACTTCCCTCAAATGTAGAGCAACTTTAAGCCCCACTCCTCTCTTCATCTCCACTGCCCCCCTTGCTCCCAAATATTCACTCTTCGCCCCTCTGCCCCCTCCCTCCAGGCTTTTTTTCAGTCATTTCCTGCTTGGCCAAACTCTTCCTTATTTTCATTACTTCTTGTTGGAGTCTCATTTTATTGTGGGGTTATTAGACTTTCAGCAAGATTCATATCAAATGGTTTTCATTAAAACTCTTTCTCATCTTGTTATTTTTTAACAAAGCCAGAATAATCAGACCTCCCATGTTTGCCTTTGAAAATTAAACAACGCTGAATACAAGTTTTACTGACTATCTTGAGGTTTTCTTCTGACTGACAAAATCATTGCTCAATTAAGAATGATAACAAAAATGTGGTTGAAAGGACATTTTTACAATTGTCCTATAGTGATTTTGTAATATGTCTTTCGTGGACTGTTTTGTAAAATGTTTCCTTTCTGAAAAAAAATGTGATGTTCTGCCATTTGGCCAATACAATCATAATAATGTAATTACTGTGTTCCTATTTTCTCTGGATGAGCAGCCTGCCTCTCAACAATGTTAACGTTAAATAGTGATCATGGCGAGGTCAGGAATTACAATGAGCTTCATAACTACAATTTGGTCAAGCAGGAAAAGAAAGCAGACCAGTAGAAGAAACATACGACAGGGATTTGCAATTTCAGGGTGGGACAAAATCACAATGTACTCTGGAGCTCTTTAACATATCTCTTAAATTGGAAAAAACAGTGAAAATACTGTTTTGACCAATCCATAGTGGCCCTACCAGGAAGTGTCCAGACAGGAAGAATAGAGTACAATAATCAAACCCATGTGATTGGCTTAATGTAAAGGCACTCTAAGAAACACAGATGCTATGTGTCACCTAGTCAACTCACCACCCTCACTGTGCTCCTCTGTCTTTCGTTTCTGATATTAGACTCATTCTTCAGTCTTTGTGCTTTCATTTGTCATTTCTGAGTGATCAGGATTAGGGTGACTTCTTTACTATACTGTTAACAGTAAGTACATTTGATATAACTATCATCCTGACAGCAGTTACTACCTTGGACCTGTCTTACAAAAGAAAACTCCACACTAAGTCTTGCTCAATAAATAACAGACTAGATTATATAAATAATATAAGAGAATACAAAGAGGGAACCCAGTCTAAACCATCTGTAATTATCAGAGGTAATCCTTGTTCAATGTCTTCTATATAAACAATCAGGAAATGAAAAGTGGGAACATTAGACAACTGGGCTTGTCAAACAGACAATAAACGTGAAGATTATTCCTATTCTAATGGCATTCTTGGACTACAACAATAACTATTGTTGTAACTATTTACATAAGTATGGAAATTCAGTTTTGGATTCACAATGACAGGGCGAGATCTTTGGCTAACTTGTTGGTTTAGTTTGTTGCATATTTAGTTATTTTCATGGACTCAATGTTAATAGAGCAATAAGTGACTATAGTCATACTGATTTAAATTAATCCTATCAATATCAACAATGACTGTACTTACATTGTTTTCAGGCTTGAGCAAAGGCTAACATAACCTATCCTACCTGAAATGGCATACAACATTCTATAATCAATTTATATTATTCGACATAGCAGATTAGAAGCTTATTTTACATGTACAATTATGTTTTTCTACAAAGACCCAAATTAAACTGTGTCCCATAGCTATAGTGTTCTCTAGACCAATGAGGCTGAATTTCATACATTTGACAATAAGCCTATGGAAAGTAGCATGCTCACAATATAGCTGACCCAGCTAGTTCAACATAACATTAACAGAAGTGAATAGGGTTGATAACCAGTTGAGCACACATAGCATTCAAAGCATTCCAGTTCAACACATAATGTTAAATATACATGTAATACCAAAAGCTAGCTAACCAGCTGTTGCTGAGTTAGCATGAGTTTTCACTTTTACTGATAGAAGTGCTTAAGTGCAAAACTGATCATAACTTTATGAATCAGTTTAAGTCAGCCTCTCTTTAATTAAAAACCTCTGCTACTTATCAACAGAAAACATCCTTTGACCTCCAAAGTCATCTCAGTAACTGGGTATATCTGTTAGGAAAGAGCGCAAAAGAGTTGCATGCTACCTCAAAAGAGGATGCGCGACAATTTACATTAACTTGCTACAAGTTCTGTTTGTCAAAATAAAACTACTGCAGTGCACAAACACTGTACAACAAAATATTCGGACAGCTGGCTTAGCTGCTTGTGTTCTACTCAAAGTAGAACACATTGAGAAGAACACAAGCAGTGTAAAGTTTAGGTTCTTGAGCTTTGTATTTGTTAAACTACCCACACCCAGACAAAAAATAGAACAGATGTATCTATTCGCCTTAGTCAACTGAGACACCACTAGGAACCTCACACTGAGATAAAACACTGACCAGAACTGTTTGAACTTGGATGAGCCAGGCATTCAGCAGGGAAAAGTACTGTGTGGGCTATTTGTACCAGGTATACATTCACTGTGCAATGCAACTGGTTAAAGGGACTTGATGTGTTTCTTAAAGCCCCATACGGTCTTAGATGTTTTTAAATGTTATATCATCATACGGCAACGCACCCGACCCCAGCGGTTCCTTTGGGTGGTGGGTCCATAGGATGGAGAGGGGGGTGCCACGTCACATTTCCGGGCTATGCCCGACCGGGTTCCGTGGCAAACCCGGAAGTTTGGGGTCCCCTGCTGGAGCTGCTGCCCCCGTGACACGACAATGAATTAAGCGGAAGAAGATGAAGTTATATCATCACTACATAAAATCAAATAAAAAATGTATGCATTTAGTTTAAATCAATCCTACATAAACTCAGTAGCTAGTCTATTAGGTACAAAAATGTACAGTGAGTCATGGGCCATTGTTTCATCGGTAAAGCAGGCAGATAGGCAATGAGGCATTCAGTTACAGTTTGATTGAACCTCAACATTGGCGAAAAAAGTGACCTAAAGAACTTTGAGAGTGTTATGTTCACGCTGTTTCCAATTACCCAAAGGCAAGTTATTGGCAAGATTTGTGAAGGCTAACAGACCGGCCACAAACAGGTGCAGTATAGCAGTGGCATGCAGAACAGCAACTCAGAACACATTCATAGGTCATTATCACGGTTAGGCTACTGCAGCAGACAACAACACCAGGTTCCGCAGTTATTAGGTAAACACACGTGAAAGCAGCTCAATTAAACACATAATTACCAACAAAATAGAGAAGTGGAAACACATGGCCTGGTCTAACAAATTCCAGTTTCTGTTACTTCATACAGATGGCGGTCAGGATTTGGCATAATTCCGGGCCATATCCTACCTAGTGTAAAGAGTACGGCTGCAGTCTGATAGCGGTAGTGTACCGATGTAGGGAATATTTCCTGGTACAAGTTAGGTACCTTGACACCAACTGAGTGACATTTGAATGCTGCAGTGTCTCTGAACATTGTTGCTGACAGCAGGGGTAATGCTCTCACCCAGCAGAAACGCACCGACAATAACACTAGAGTTTTTCATACCGGAGAACCCCTAACTATAGGCATGCATTCAAACCGGACACTACCTGCTGCTCACTCACTGGCATAAGCCTAACACTATGTATTATCGCCCACAATGCTCTCCATTTCACTCAACTGTAAATCTAACTTGTGAAAACACAAAGTGAATCCAGCTTGTAGAATCCATGCTGCAGAGAATTCAAGCTGTACTGGAGGCAAACTGCGTGCGACCCAGTAGCCTACTAGATTGGTGTACCTAATGAAGTGGCTACTGAGTGCATGTTTTTAAATGTATATACCACAGCCTTGTTTGAAGTCATCAACAGTATGTACGTACACCTGTTGTTCATGAAGCATGTGACTTTTTTGAATATACAGTCTAACCTTGTGGGTGTTGGGAAACAAATTTGAAGACATGTCTAGTGCTCGCCAACGATTTCCATAGATTAAGTAATTAGTCTAGACATCATTTACAGGTCAATGAATCAAAGATAAAAAGAAGCTGTCATTGGCAAACAAAATGTACATTTATTTTATTAATAGTTAGTTGATTATGTATTTATTGTAATAATCCCATTATGTAGTTACCCACATTTGATTGAAATATATGAAACTTCTATTGCTGCATTGCATTTAGAAAATATTATTTTCAGGTTTATAATTGACTGCTAAATGCTACATCCAATTTGTATGAGTTGGTGCCAATTGCTTTTAGCTGTCAGTTGGTGCTCCATACTAAGATTTTTAACTGAATATTAGGGATGTACTGGAGGATAGACACGATTCATGTAACTTTTCATTGGAAATAGAGTTTACTGAAATGTCTACATTTTCATAGCGTTCGTAAATATCATACGTTTGTCTGGTGTTCGTATGTTATTTTACGTTTAAATAGCGATCGTAACATTTTATGCTTGTAATAGCGTTCGTAAGATATGTTACGTTTAAGGCATTTGGTAATGTATCCTAACGTAACGGTACATTTCATACGAAATCGTGTGCCATGGATTTTCCTACAAAAGTCTACGTGATTTCCTGAGACCACGCTGTGTTTCTGCAAGCGCGTATTTGCTTGTGCATGCGACAAACGGACATATAACCCATCATCTGTCATCCAAGCACATGACACATTTTTCTATACAACACTCCATGCAAAAGTCCTGGCGAATCCTAGCGGCAGCAACGCTCCCACCAGGCAGAAATCCGCCTACAACTACTGGCATGCATGCGCAATCTGACACTACCTGCTGCTGCCTCCCTGGCATCTACTAAACACTGTCGCTCATCGCCCACAACCCATGAATTCAGTTACAACTAAAGGTCTCAGGAGAAAGGTTTTAGTTGATGTAGAAGTGTACGGATCCATTAGAGTTGTATCATTATATCCTCAAAACGAATTACCCTGAAAAAATGCTGTTAATGCACATTCGAAAAGACCGCTATTTAGTGAATTCCAAACAATCACTGCAGTTTGCGGTCTATCGGATAATACCACAGATGAAATTACATTTCAGTTTGTGCAAAAAAATACTTTATATAGCTGAAAATGTAGATATGAAAGAATTATAAGGAAGATGTGAAGCATTTTCACAGAATGGACTATGCTCACATAATATTGAGAATATTGCACACCAGTGTTTACGAAAGCTGAGTTATAAAAGTTTCATGGATGTTCCAGTCGACAACCTACCTTTTCCTTCCCTAGTTCACTAAGCGGGCTTCTAAGGGTTTCCGATGTCTATCTCCTGTTCTCCGATACGTGCTACTTATCTGTAAAAGTTAGGTCTGTAGTGAGCAAAGTAGTAGCTCGCTCCTGCTCCCAGGCTCCACTGCCACAGAAACGCGTAGTGTATGTATTCGCGCTCGATCTCTCTTCGGTTGCGCGCTAGACCAGGAAGTGAAAATAGTTATGGCATCGCCTGTACACGCCATACGCGTGGATATAGATCGTAAATGGCTCTGCTTTTGTCGTTAATTCGTCTGTGAAAACTTGTACTGTGCCATTAACCACGTTTCCATCCACATATTTTATGCGAGTAGTCCTGACTCCGCCCTAACATCCAAACTGACTCATCAAGTTATCTTTTAAAATCACTCAAAGACAACTGCGGATGCAAAAGGAGTTGTATAAAGTAGATTTGACTTATTGATTGATTGCGTTCTGGAGTTGGCAATGCTGTGTTGCCTTTAAAGTTATTGTATGATCATGTAACGGCCCATTCCAGTAATATTAGCGTTTTTTTGTAGCTATGACGTCCAGAAGCTGCACAATGACTCAAGACCGAAAATAGCCCTTTAAGTGATTACTTCAATTGATCATACGTTTATCAATTATTCATTCAGCAATGTATCAATTTGCCAAACGCAGCAAATGTCTCTTAAAGAATTCCTGCAATTGCGTTGTTCAATAACACTTCGTTCATGTTTAAAGCAGCTTAGCCTATATCATTTTTTATCAGCTCAATTGACTGAGAACATTTTCCATTTACAAACAGCAATAAATTGTTATCGAGCATTGTGCTTACTGTAAGCAACTGTCTTAACTTGCTCAGACAGACACACTCGGGGATTCGATCTAACGAACCGTTCTACACTGCTCAGGTGCTATAAAAAATTAGCAACAATTACTACTACAACTAACTAACTTTTAATACTACCTTGCCTTGGCACTTCTCTTGGCTTCACTGTTTTTATACACTCGTAGACAGTTTCTATAATAATATTCTTGTGTATTACAGTATGCATCACTCTAAGCATCACATCCTCAAATAAAGGTCTCAGGCAACCCAGATTTCTCTGAGGACATTGTTGTATGGTTTGAAATCTTATCTTACTATAATGGTCAAATCAGAGGGTCAGCTCTCTGGTGGTATCAACAGGTGTTCCTCAAGGTTTGATTGAATCTCTTTGTATATGAATAATAAAGTTCTTGCTTACACTATCTCCCTTATCCAACTTCATGCCTGTATGCCTAAATCTTACTGTATTCAGTGTAATTAATATTCATAATTTATTCCCTTGTAGGTTGTGTTTATATGCGTACATATATACATTATAAAACTGTATATACATGTTATACAGTATATATTATATTATTCGTGTTGTTGCTCATGTTGTGTTGTCTTTGTTGGGGATTTGTCTATAAAATGCCTAACGTAACTTATACTTATGAAAATATGAATGTGCAATGTATAATCACGTAGTTTTATTATAAACATATTCATGTGGAATCCACACACACAGAAAATGACTTCTGGGATAGGATTTCTATGTTCATCATAATGCATGTACTTCATGTTAAGAGACTGCCTTGAGCAAGCAATTACCATGTGCCCAGAGAGTGATGTTTCTAAAGTTTACTGCCTTTTTATCCACTGTTGGGGTGTCCTGAGTTTGGCCCATGAGCTGATCATAAAGCGTACTTTGTGATAAGAGATTACCTGAGTGTGGCCCATGAGCTTAACGTAACACTTACTTTGTGGATAGTGATGGACATGACCCAAGTATGAACCATGAGGATGTTGTGAATCACTGTCGCAAATTACGAGCATTCAGAGAAGTAGAATATAAGAGGCACACCCCCTCGGGGGGGTTGCCAACCAGATGAATAGTCAGATGGCATAATGTGTGAAAGTGCTGTATAAATGCCATGGTCCGGACTCTGAACATTGGGGGTGTATCTGCAAAAGGACCTGGCTTTAATGTCTGTCATTATAGTATGATTTTCATTCAAGTCTATTGGATTCACAAAATCGTGAGTTGAAGTGCATTTGTTTTAGAAAAGAGTGTCTGGTTTTCCAATGACATCTTCTTGCCTTTGAATACCTTTAGCCTGGTCATTATTGAATAGGATAATTTATTATTAACTGATTTACCTCATTACATAATAGTTCAATAAAAAAGAATAATGTGAACATGAACATAGAGATAGCCTCTGTAGTGTTGCTAATGTTGGAACAGAGATTCTAATGGCATGGATATACAAATGAAATGCATTCCCATCTCGATGAGTAAAATTAAATGTATATCATTTAAATAATTAATCTTAAAATAGCCAGGTGAGGCAACCATCTCATGGTCACATTTATGATGCATGCTGGGACTTTGGCAAAACAAATGTATACCTCTGGGCTAAATGTGTAATATGTGGTTTATAAATTGATGCGTAATATATATATATATATATATATATAAAAAAAAATGTCTACACATAAAACACGTTCATATCTCAGTAATCAATGAAAGTGTGGTTTTGATGACATTAGATTAGATTAAACTTTTTTGTCATTCAACAGTACAAGCAAAGTACAACGAAATGCATTTTCACAAATGAAATACAGGAATAGCAGCAAAGTGAACTGAAAAATCCAACCAGGCTTGTCTAGTAGTGCAGGGGGGGGGTGTTGTTAGTGATGGGGAGTCACAGAGTTCAGTAGGGTTACAGTAGATGGAAAGAAACTGTTCCTGAGCCTGCTGATGCGAGAAAAGAGAGACCTGCATTGCCTGCCTGGTGGGAGGAGGGCAAACAGTTTGTGGCATGGGTGTGAAGTGTCTCTGGTGATGCCGCGTGAACTGCGCAGGCACCATTTGTGCTGGAGGTCACCAATGGCTGGAAGCTGGGTACCTGTAATGTGCTCGGTGGTTTTCATCACCCATTGCAGAGCCTTCCTGTTGGCTACAGAGCAACCACCAAACCACACCATGGCGCAGTTAGTCAAAATTCTCTCAAACGTGCAGCAGTAGAAGTTCACAAGGATCTTTGAAGACAGACATGCCTTGATCAGCTTCCTCAAGAAGTACAGGCACTGCCATTACTTTTTGACGAGGGCTGAGGTGTTGAGGGACCAGGAGAGGTCCTCAGAGATGTGGACATGCAGGAATTTGAAGCTGAACACATGCTCCACCTTAGTGCCATCCATGAGAATTGGGGCGTGACTGCAGCCTTTTGATTTCATGTAATCCGCAATGAGCTCCTTGGTTTTCTTTGCATTGAGGGCCAGCTTGTTATCAGTGCACCATGCCACCTGGCACTTGACCTCCTTCCTCTAGGCTGAGTCGTCATTGTAACTGATCAGGCCTACCACCGTGATGTCATCTGTGAACTTGACAATGATGTTGGAGCTGTGTACAAGAACACAGTCGTGGGTGAAGAGGGAGTTTATGAGAAGGCTCAGCACGCAGCCTTGTGGAACACCAGTGTTCAGTATCAGGGTGGAGAAGGTCACGTTGTCTAGCCTGACAGACTGGGGTCTATTGGTTATGAAGTACAAAGAAAAGGGCTGAACCCTAGGTCATGGAGTTTGTTGACCGGCCTTGTTGAATGCTGAGCTAAAGTTTATGCATAACATTCTCACATAGGTGTAGGTTTTGTCCAGGGGGGTCAGGGCAGAGTGTAAAGCCATGGATATGGCATCCTCTGTAGAACCATTCGACTGTTAGGCAAACTGGTAGGGATCCAGCGTCAGGGGGAGGCAGGACTTAAGGTGGGCCAGAACTAGTCTGTAGAAGTACTTCGTGGTCATGGGGGAGTGTGACAGGTCAAAAGTAATTCAGGCTTGACGCAGTGCTCGATTGCTTTGACACTGTCACAATGGTTGTGGTCTTGGAGCACGTCGGGACCAGCGACCTTGTTTGCATTCACCCTGTTCAGCGCAGATGACACATCTGCGGTGGTTAGTCTGGAGGAGGGATGTCCGGGGGGAGTTCAGCTGTAAGGGCTGGTTCTTTGTTGTCTCTGTCGAAGCGAGCGTAAAACCTTTTTAACTCGTCGTGATGGAGATGTTGCTGGCTGTGAGGGGGGATGAGTTCTTTGGCCGGTAGTCTGTGATGGCTTGAATGCCTTGCCACATGCGTCGAAAATCTGAATTGTTTTTGAAGTGCTCCTCGATCCGCAGCCTGTGATAATTTTTAGCCACTTTGATGGCCCTTTTCAGGTCGGCTGTGTAGGAACAGAAGACCTCCGCGTCGTTGGATCTGAATGCAGTGTCATGTGTCTTTAGCAGTGGTCAAACCTCACTGTTCATCCAAGGCTTCTGGTTGGATGAACAGGATTTATGGACGGTGATGTAGTTGGTGCAGGTGTTTATGTAATCCAGAACGGAGGAAGACATTATGTTTTAATGTCCATATGGGAGTCAAGGGTGGCTTGAGTGGCAAACAATCTCCAGTCTGTGTGTTGAAACTGGTGTTGTAGTAGTGAGTCTGCTCCCTCTGGCCACACTTGGACTGACCTCATTGATGGTTTCACCTGTTTAATGAGGGGTAAATACTTGGGAAGTAGGAACAATGAGAGGTGGTTGGAATGACCCAAGTGGGGAAGGGGAATGGCTTTGTAGTCCTCTGGAATCTTTTTTAACACCTGGTCCAGTGTATTGTCTCCTCTGGTGTGGCAGAACACATTCTGATAGAATTTGGGAACAACATTTTTCAACTTTGAGTGATTTAAATCGTCTGCTACAATAAAAGTACTATCCAGCTGCATGCTAATTGCATCCTGCAGCTCTTCCATTGCTAGGTTAGCATTAGCATCTAGTGCTATGTAGGTTGCAGTAAGAACAATAGATGTAAATTCCCGAGGCAAGTTAAAAGGTCTGTAATCATCAGGTACTCCAGGGGCACATATCGGCACATACACAACCAAATGCATCATTCTTGGGGATGTGTTTTCGCTCTATAGCATCACTTTCACAACCACTCCCTGGAAATCCTAGAATGCATCTTTAAGTGTTTGTATTGTCTGACTATTTGATCCAGACTGCCCTCTGTAGTTCATTTTAAGAATAGGCCTGGAGCGGCTCTGATTGGACAATGTTAACAAGGAGATATATCTGAAAACGTAATGCTGAAATGTTAAAATTAATTATTAATCTTTTTGTCCAACATTAAAGCGCACATCATAGCCTCACCACTAAAAGGCCATGGTTCACATGCAGATAGGGTAAAGAAGACTTAGTAGACCATATTGGATGCTTGTAAAGATTTGAATTGTGAGGCATGTCATAACTAAAAAACGTCACAAGAAGGTAGTATGGAAAATGTGTCATGTAGCGAAGGTTAGGCAGTAGGTTAGTGACTGAGGATTCCAAAACTGTATCAGTCAACCCACATGGTTTCCCTGAACCCTCACTTAACAGTGCTCTTCTTGGTTGTCTCCACAGATCAACAGATCAAGATACTCTGAGCAGTTCTCTCCCTCTCATGACAACCTATTAAGCTCTCTGACTTCTCTCCTCAGTTCCAGTGAAATAGTGTGTGGTGAGTGCATCTAATTTAAAAAGACAGTTTTGTCTTTTGTAATTTTTAATAGGAATAAGAATTAAGTTGAGGCTGCATTTTGGAAGTTAACACTTAAAAAAAATACCTGCCAATAAAATATTATATATGAATATATATTCATAAATGTATATGAATTTATATTCATAAAAAAACTGTTAGTTAAATTATTAATATCCATGGGTTGTTCTCTTATGATCAGTTTCTTGAAGACTTAATGTTTCCATTAGCAGAGTCTATGCTTTAACAATAGCAAAATCGGCTTCAAAAGTAAATATTATGCATAGAAATAGAAAGACTGAATGGGTTATAAGTCAAGCTAACACACCGAAATGTTCCATATCTGTTGATGATTGCGTGTAACTTTCTTTGAATTATTGATTTTATTTTTAGACTTGGTGGCTTGTTGGCACATCAGTAATACAAAACAGCGTATTTAGTATCAAGCTGTATGAAAATAAGAGCATGCCTTTTTATTGAAATGCTCCTTGTCAAGTTCAGTTATATGTTATGAACAAAATGCAATCCAGAAAATACAGTACAGTGGGTTATCTATAAGAAGCAACATGATTTATCTGTTGGCATGAGGCCTTGGTTTAAACCTGACTGTCTAAGTTACGTCCTGCAGATGTGTAGCTGACTTGGTCTTTTTATTTCTATATACAGCCCCTTTCCAAAAAAGTCGAAAAGGAAGGTTTTGAGTGAGGAACAGAAGGGTTAAAATTAAGAGACCACTGCAAATTGACCGCTTCTGTTCCTCACTCAAAACGTCCTTTTTCGACTTTTTTGGAAAGGAAAGAAAAGGGTGCAGGGATCTCTTAATATTTTCCAGAGCTGTACATGCCAGTTACAGTTATGTCAAATCACAGATCACTGAGACACTTTAGAGTGAGTTAGAGAGTAAATAATAAATCATTATCTCTTTGGATTTAGTCTGCTTAAGTATGGCTGGCGGAAAGGTCTCTCATGCATAACCATCATGTCAAGCATTCCGCGGGCTTCATTAAATAGTAGGAAAGCTAAATTAATTCAAACAATCGTTTTTTTTATTAACAGGAAAAGTTTACATACTTATGTTGTGATGTTTGTGGTCTCATGTTTGTTTCATCAAACCCTGTGCAGGTGTTATAAAGAAAAATACCGTATTGATACAATATGTATCTAGAACAGCATTGCGATATTAAAAATACAGTATACATTGCATCATTAACAGACAGAGGTGATATCTACAAAAAGGTATAAAACCTTCTATTTACAGATATTCCCTGCTAGTCCTTTAAAATAATTTATGACAAAAGTTTTCAAATTTAAGAATTACATTGCACAAACTATGTACATGCTAGTTGCATATGCACACACTCCCACCAAGCCATTCATGACATACATTACAAATATAGATTTCAGTATGTCAGTGTAGCTATATTATGGTTCATCATCTATCGTAAAAAACAAGTTTAGCTAACTAGTGGACGTGTTCGACATTTTACACTGGTCTCAACAATTGTACACTTTGAAGAGGTCTCGTATCCAGTATACAGTGAATGTAAAATACAGAGAATTACATGTAAGGTTTTTAATTTTTTTATGAAAAAGCTTACATGTATAATGGTTTTTCATTTTATAATAAAAAATAGAACGTTTCTGTCTGAAAAATGCAGATGAAGAAACCCCAACCAACTTCTGAGCAGATTAAAATACTGAGATCACGGTGCCTGCCAGAGGATAGACTACCAGCTGGTTTTGATGTGGGCATAATGTGTTGGGGTAAAACAATAGCTTTACTGCAATGTTACTAATATTTGAATATGGTATTATTATGTTTCTGAAAGTGTATTGGGGAAAATGCTGGAAGCCTTCCACATTCAGAAAAGGTATAAAGAAAATATATGGTTCTTCACTTTTACTTTATGTGAACATGTTTTGCAAAAAAGTGGCATGTGAATATAATTCCTGAGATTCAGGATTGATCTGAAGTAGATTGCCATTTAGATTTTCTGCTGAGCTAGAAGAAAAGCAACACGAACAATATGGGTTAATGCACAGCACATTTACAGATACTATGACAAAAATGTTATGAATATGTTGCAGGATTACACATTTTGTAAGTTCTAACTTTAAATGTAAGACCGAAAAAAATATTTAACAACCAAAATATTTTATGAATTTTTGTTGAGACTGTGTTGAGACTTTCATGTTTTTTTCAGTGTGTACACTCATTAACTAGGGGAACTGCAAAATAAAATGAATATTGAACAATATGTGTTTTTCTGTAGGAGATTGGTTGAATGCTTAAGAAGAACTTGATGTTTATTCTGGAGTGCTTTATTCTGTTATTCAAAATGTTATCTGTTTAATCCAGTTTATACTGTGATGAAAATATAGGAAATACAACTAATCACTAAAGCATCAATATGACCAGCAAAAAAGTTTGTAAGCATAAAACTTTGTACCACTGTAGCTTTACTGCGGTGAGTGGGGGTTTGAAGTACTCAGGCCATGGTGGGATCTGTGTGTGTTGCGGCACACTTCGGATCTCTGTGGATCTGTGTCAGTCTGTGTGTCCGCCATGGATGTGGGCAGTCTGTCGCAGGTAGATCCAGGAAACTGTGGTTATATAACACTGCTTTTGAGCATAGACACTTTCTTAGTTAGGAGGCAGTTCTGTCCTTCATCTGGTTGGTATACCCTACCTCTAAGAATCCCTTCACCTAACACAGGACATAACCTCAAAGAAAACATAATATGTTATTATGAAAATATCCAACATGAGCTGAAAAAACAAAATAAGGAAAATCAACTTGACATATGACTCACGCCAACAGAATGGAAAAAAAAATCAGCTTACATTTTTCAGAATAGAGGTGTCAGATTAAAGTAAGCGGAAAGTAAATGTAGGTGAAAACAGCAAATAGAAAGCTCATTATATCAAAGTATCACTCTGTTAACTGATTCTAAGCCTATGTTTATTTTGTTTACGAATCTCATTTAATTGATGCTTCTGTTCATAGTATCCTGTTAGTGTTTCCTGTGTGTTTACATCACAGTATATTTACTGTTAGTGTTTTCTGTGAGTTTACATCCCAGTATACTGTTAGTGTTTTCTGTGCACTTACATCACAGTATACTGTTTGTGTTTTCTGTGAGTTTACATCACAGTATACTGTTAGTGTTTTCTGTGAGTTTACATCACAGTATACTGTTAGTGTTTTCTGTGCACTTACATCACAGTATACTGTTAGTATTTTGCCCATCTGTGTCTTGCCCACCAACAGGCTTTTCAACTTGTTTATAAAAAATCCCCTGACAGCACAGACAACAAGTTATGTGATGCTTATCATGCAGCCTGTGGTCTATACTTAGTCTTCTTTGAAAATGTTCTGATAGTCAGTTAAAATCATACATTGGGGGCATTGAATCTGTTGTTTTGTTTATCTAAAAATGATGTCTGTTTCCTTTATCTTCATGGAAATTTGCCACTATTGTGTTAAAAAGCTCAGGGACCATTTGAGTAACAGCAGCACCTGCTGAACGTACGAGTGAGAATCTAAGAGAAGTTTGGAGAAGGAGGTTGGGGGTGGGTGTTAGCTTCCTGTTGTGGCTGTGCCTGACACCAGTCTGTTCTGGTGCAGAGAAACATGAATACTTGCTCTTTTATTTACTGAATACTGAACAGCCCAACCACACAACACATCGGTATTCTGTCAGATGGAGGCTTAATGTGAGTTATGGCTGAAGGTTATTATAGGCTGAAAGTTATTCATAAAATATTCTTTACATTTTAAGTAGACAAAAAAACTACAATATGAACAGTTTTTTGGGTAAAAATATGTAATACAATAGCACTTACGATAGAAATCTAAAGTATTTCGTACAACCCTGTTTCCAAAAAAGTTAGGATGCTGCATAAAATGCAAATAAAAACAGAATGCAATGATATGCAAATCATATATCCCTATATTTAATTGAAAATGGTATAAAGACAACGTATCAAATGTTGAAACTGAAAAATGCTAGGGTATTTGGAAAAATAAATGTCAATTTTGAACTTGATGCCTGAAACTTGTTTCAAAAAAGTTGGGCCGAGCAGGTTTACCTCTATGTTGCATCTCCCCTTTTTTAACAATTCTCTGTACCGTTTGGGAACTGAGAAGACCTGTTGCTGTAGTTTTGAAAGTGAAGTATTTTCCCATTCTTGCTTGGATGAAGGATTTCACCTGCAGTTTGGGGAGTCTTCTGTCATATATTTTATTTCATAATGCGTCAAATGTTTTCAATGGGTGACACGTCTGAACTTCAGGCAGGCCAGTTTAGCACCCCCATACCATCACGGATGTTGGCTTTTGAACTGTGTGCTGATAAGAAGCTAGATGGTCCATCTCATCTTTAGTCTGCAGAATGCACCATCCATGATTACAAAACATTATTTCACATTTAGATTTGTCAGACCACGAGACTGTTTTCCACTTTGCCTCAGTCCATCTTATATGAGCTCGGGCCCAAAGAAGGCGGCGGTGGTTTTGGATCATTTTTATGTATGGTTTCTTCCTTGCATGGTTAAGTTGTAACTTGTATTTGTGGCTCCAGCGACGTACTTTGTTCACACACAATGGTTTTCGGAAGTATTCCTGAGCCCATGCAATAATTTCCACTACAGAATCATATCTGTTTAAATTGCATTATCGTCTGAGGGCCCGAAGATCATAACCATTCAATATTGGTTTTCGGGCTCTTCCCTTGCATACAGAGATTTCTCCAGATTCTCTGAATCTCTTTATGATATTAAATACCATCAATAATGAGATCCCCAAACTCTTTGCAATTTTACATGGAGAAATGTTATTCTAATATTGGTGCAAATTTGTCTGTGCAGTCTTTCTCATAGTGGTGAACCCCTCCTCAGTTTTATAAATTAAACGATACATTTTTGGAAATATGATGATATTGAGTAGGCTAGATTATGGTATGACTGATTTGAAATTCAGTGGTAGCTGGATATTTTTGGGATCACCCAGCCTGGTGAAACACGTTGAAATATGAATAGAAGAATGTATTTACTATTTGCATTTGGACCATAACTGTTTCACAGAATCAATGCGGCAAATGAGCATGTCTGAAATTTTAGAACAACAAACAGTAGTGTCCTTCTTAGAAAAACTAGATTTAGAGGAACGTTAAGAAAGCATGAATTCTTAATCATTTCTACTGGTTCATGTGTGTTTATTTTCAGTTATTTAAAACTGTAGACATGGGAATTCGTTATTGAGATCTGTTGCAATATACTGTACAATGCCTACTCTTTTTAAACATGGTTTATGTGCTGTTATTGCAACAAATGGTGGTGACATTAATAGACCAACCAGAATTAGTGGAAAGTTGAAAAGTGTGAATTCGTATTTCTACTGGTAAATGAAAAATTACAGTGTCTTTTTCATCTTAAAAAAATATGATTATATTCTCCAATCGCCATTTTCTTAGGGAGGAGGTACCTATGTTTGCTATGAATTCTGGAACAGAACAGAGCAATACAGAGGAAGTAGATTCTACTTCAGAATTCAAAGTTGCTTCTTCAGTGAGGTCTTGTGTTTTTTACATTAATTTATCATCGCAAACATGAGTAATTAGTAAATTCAACCCTATTGTTGTTTGCTCCTTGGGGTTTAAGCCTGGGTGTTTAGCAAAAGCACTTTGTGACAACTGCTGATTTAAAAAGGGCTTTATAAAACAAATGTTATTGATTGATTGAGTAGTTATTAGTAGTTGTGCTATGGTAACATGCCCCTTTCAGGAAAATGTCATAGATGCTGAGGCTTTCAGATGTCTTGGAGGGCCCTTTTTATGTAGTTGTTTTAATAACAATATTATAGAAATATCCAAAAGTAAATCATGTGCAAATAATATTTTATCCATGGAATTTCCTCTAGAAAGAGGCACAAACAAGAAAATCCTCCATCCCTCCCCTTTACACTGGCAACATTAATCCAATTCACCTCACAGGCATATAGAAACAATAAGAAAGCTTTACATCTCCCCAAATCTGAGAGCGGCCAAAACTTTTCAGTCATGGACCTTTAACAATTTGGAGGATTTATTCATGACACGTACAATTAAATTCACAAAGGAGGAACAATGGATAATTTCTGAATTATTACACTCTCACCCCAAGTATGTTTTAGATTATTATTCTTAAAAAAAGAATATAGATTGAATCATAGCTGAAAAATAGTTAATACTGAAATGTGAAATGTGTTAATGCATGCCACCTAAAAACCTAGTGTAGTTGCAATCAATCAATCAATCAATCAAATGTATCTTATAAAGCCCTTTTTACATCAGCAGTTGTCGCAAAGTGCTTTCACAAAACACCCGACCTTAAACCCCAAAGAGCAAACAACAGTAGTGTTGAAATGTTTGGACTACACTCTTTTATTGTTAAATATAATTTCACAAATTTGGTTTGAGTAAGAATTGGAGAATAAAAAACCAGGATCTATAAACCTTGCTGAAAATGTGTTGGACTGACAAACACCTAAAACAATAAACATTATTCAGGACTATAAACTGGAATCAATCAACCTAAAAATAATTCATTTTGGAGTGAGATGTTTAAAAATGAAGAAATCCCAGTAAATTAAAATGTGCACTTTTATACTACTCTAGAGAGAAAAACACCGACAACCCCAGAGAGAAAAAAAAACACTTACTCAGCAACGATCATATCGCAAATGCCTCAATAATACATGACTTCTGGAAATGCCACAGAACGTAAAGGATATGGTCAGAGATAAATACCAGAAAATCTTAACCAAACACATTTGGTTATCAAAACCAAACAAACAATTCAGCATTTACATTATTTTAGGAATTGGTACACTGTAAATACAGCTCTGGAAAAAATTGAGAAACCACTGCTTTTTCTTTCCTTTCCAAAAAAAGATTAAATGGAAAGTTTTGAGTGAGAAACAGAAGTGTTCAATTGGCAATGTTTTTTCCTAGAAGTAGAGTGGAGCAATACAGTTTGAATTAGCAAATTAATAAAATACTGCCTTAAACGTTGTGTTGATATGTCAGTGGTTAGTTCTCAGATACCCCATCTATGTCCTGTCCCAATATGTGCCACCCCTAATAGCGAAAGAGAAATATAGGCTATCACTATATAATATTCTGTTCCATACAAGTTATGGAAAAGAGTTATAACAAATTAAACACTTTTATCCAGTAGATGGTGTTACAGTTGATTTGATCTTCACAATACAGTATTGAATTCAATATTTTTACATTTCCCGAATTTCCCTAGCTAACGGAATTATTTCACAATGAATTATAATCTACATTTTGGTTTGATTTGGAGAATTTAAACCCATATTCCTGTTTTTCCAGTGTAGGTAGACTGTATGGATTGTAACGTAATCAGCCATAAATCCTAGTGGAATTGAAATAGGATTTGCTTGGGATCTATGGATTTGCTCGGGATAAAATAGGATTGATAATGTCAAGCGCACATCCTTCTGGAGGTCCGTACAAAGTTCAACAAGAACTGAAAAATAGAGCTTGCACACTCATACTCACTGTAAATATTAAATATGAAACTCCCAATTCAATATTAAGGAAAAATTTAGCTCGGACATATATTATGCTCCACTAAAGTATTTTATACAAAAATGTTTTTTCCTTAAATATTGAGTTAGGAATTTCAGTTCTAACATCTAACATTACTTTATCTAACATTGGAATTGAGGGAAAGTGAATTTTTTCCTGGTAAAAACTGTAATTCATAAAGTAATACTTCTGATTTTTCATATATAAAATAGTGTAATTTGGGTCCTGGATGCTTATTTGCTAATAGCTATAAAAGCTGTGGTAACCTAGACAGTATATCCAGATAGATACGAATGTTAGATTTTGCCATCCAATTTGCAAATAAGCCCCTCAGAGGGTCAATAACCGAGAGCTAAGGGCTATTCCCAGGCTCACTGTTTTACACTGAACATAAGAATGACTCTTAGCTGTGGTATTTTAATCATCTACCACCCTTCCATTGTCCCATATTGGTAAGTATAGAAGTCATTTTGTATGTGGTTACATCCTTCGAACAGGTATCACCAGCTCCAACTGAGGAGTCTTCCCTCTTACTGCCTGAGGAGACACAGACATGACAACAGACCCGGCAGCAGATCTGCCTTTTTACTATGGCAGCATCAGTCGTTCGGATGCCGAGGAGCAGCTGAAGCTGGCGGGTATGGCTGACGGGCTGTTCCTGCTCCGCCAGTGCCTGCGCAGCCTGGGCGGCTATGTCCTCTCTGTGGTGTGGAATGTGGAGTTCCACCACTACCCCGTGGAGAAACAGCTCAACGGCACCTATTGTATTGCTGGTGGCAAATCCCATTGTGGTCCAGCCGAACTTTGTGAGTTCTATAGTAAAGACTCCGATGGCCTGGTGTGCACTCTGAGGAAGCCATGTCTACGCTCCCCAGATATCCCCATTAAAACAGGTGTCTTTGATAACCTGCGAGAAAACATGCTGAGAGAGTATGTACGACAGACCTGGAACTTGGAGGTGAGGGTTGGCTGAAATAAATTATACTTTTTTTTATTTAGCAGATGCTCTAATCTAACGCGTTATACAATTTGTACATTCCTCTAGGTGAGCCACCTACATATCACAGGATCACTGCCTTTGACGTAGTTGCCCATCTTATTTTGTTTCTGTGTTTAGGGGGAGGCCATGGAACAAGCCATCATCAGCCAGGCTCCACAGCTGGAGAAGCTTATTGCCACCACTGCACATGAGAGGATGACTTGGTACCATGGCAAGGTCCCTCGCCAGGAGGGGGAAAGGCGGCTCTATTCCGGGGCACAGCCAGATGGAAAGTTCCTGTGAGTCATGAAACACATTATAGTCCAACACCACCCAAAGCTTCAAAAAACCACCCACAAAACTGTTGGATTTGTGTTTTTGTTTAATAGAGTTAGAGACAGAGAAGAGTCTGGCACCTTTGCCCTCTCTTTGATGTATGGGAAAACAGCTTACCACTATCAGATCCTGCATGACAAATCAGGGAAGTACTCCATGCCAGAAGGAACCAAATTCGACACTGTGTGGCAGGTAGGTTGTCCTGTATTCATAAATATAGATTTTTTTTCCGATTGTCTGACAATTTACCTTTCCTTGCCGCTCTCTCCCTTAAACACTGCAGCTGGTTGAGTATCTGAAGATGAAGCCTGATGGACTCGTGACAGTTTTGAGGGAACCATGTGTGAACAACAACACCAAAAGTAATGCACCAAGATTTGTCAATTTTCGTAGTTTAGTTTGACAAAATGTTTACCTTATACAATTAAATTAATTTTGCCCCTTTTCAAATATATTTTCAGAAACGCCTGTTTTGCCATCCGGGGTAAGTATCAATAATTTTTATAAGGTTCTCCATGTTAGATACTTTCCATCTAACTTCATTCACAGCTCTACTGAGTACTGTACATTTATTTCAGAGACCAGTGAGAACAAATGGATACACGCCGCCACCTGGAGGTTAGTCAACACCATTACACACAAACAGAAGATATCCACTGGTAACAATCCATCTGTATTATAGATGCTCCATGCTCCACTAAGGTTAAACCGTTTCTTACAGTCCCTCTGGGTGGTTCCAAGGAAGTGAACGCCTCGCCCCCAAAAGAGCGACAAATACTTCCCATGGACTGCAATGAATTTGTCAACCCCTACCATGACCCCAATGACCTGAAGAAGTTCTTCATCAATCGGGACCAGTTAATGATTGATGAGGTGGAACTCGGCTCTGGCAACTTTGGTTGTGTCAAGAAAGGAGTCTTCAAAACAAATAAGTGAGCGAGGGTAGCAAGAGATGCTCTTTTTAATCAATCAAAAGAGTCTGATGGACCCACACTCAAAAATGTTTCACAAATATTATGCAATACATCAGGGTAACATATTGATAACAAATATATAAAATGCTGTATGCAATATCCTTTGGTTTCAGACCCATCATACCCATTTTCTGTTTTGCTAATTTCACAACACCTCACTAATTCCAGTATGGTTCTAGGGGTCAAACTGACGTGGCTATCAAAGTGCTGAAGAGTGAGAACGAGAAACTGGTGAAGGAGGAAATGATGAGGGAGGCAGAGATCATGCATCAACTGAGTAACCCTTACATTGTCCGCATGCTGGGGCTCTGCGAGGCAGAGTGTCTCATGCTCGTGATGGAGATGGCTGCTGCTGGACCGCTTAACAAGTTCCTTTCAAGCCATAAGTAAGGATAAGAATGTGCAGTATATTTCATGTGGTTTGTCACTCTTTTAAGGCAAATGGGGGAGCAGAAAAGTATTCCTATTGAATTTAATAACAGTGTTATTATACTGGTTTCCACCTGATGAAGAGTTTCTTAACGTTTAAGTCCACTGTGTATGTTTCTTCCGCACAGAGACACCGTCAAAATGGAGAACATAGTCGTATTGATGCACCAGGTGTCTATGGGAATGAAGTACTTGGAGGAGAAGAACTTTGTGCACAGAGACCTGGCAGCTCGTAATGTACTGCTGGTCAACCAACAGTTCGCCAAGATCAGTGACTTTGGTTTGTCTAAGGCTTTGGGTGCTGATGACAACTATTACAAGGTAGGAGTCTCTTGCATATACCATGTGCTATAATGTTAAAGGAACAAGAGTCACATGACCATTCAAATGACCAAATTTTTCATTGTTCTTATGAAGTGAACTCACCTTGTCTAAAAGGGATCTCAGACATACTGTGATATCCACAGAGCCACCAGCACGGGTTGCCAGTCCTCACCATCCCTCACCATCTCACTCCATGTCCAAGTTGCCATGTCCACTGCCTCATTATTAACCCCACCTGCACCCAATTAGGGTATCAGCCAGCCTGACACAGCCTCAGTCACCTAGCACTCAGTAACAGGTCTTAATGTTGTTTGTTTGAGGTTGTTCTCTCATAATGAAAGTGTGTTGGAAACGCAATTCATTATTATTAATTGCATATCAGCGCTAATTAAAAATCTAAGCAGAGGTTAAGTATGCAGCAGGTTGTTTGTAGACCGGGATGCACTGTTATGTTTTAAAGGGCTGTAACTGGTTGTTTATTCATACCAACCATTGATTTGTCTGCAAGTTTGGGCTTTTCCAATGAAAGGATATTTCAAAAGGGTTTGTAGAATATAATTAATTGTTAATGTTCTTGAAGCACTATTCAAGGGATATGGTATGTATGTATGTACTTGAGTACAGGCACGCACAGCAGGAAAATGGCCGCTGAAGTGGTATGCTCCAGAATGCATGAACTTCCACAAGTTCTCCAGCAAGAGTGATGTCTGGAGCTTTGGTGTCACCATGTGGGAAGCCTTTTCTTATGGAGGAAAACCATACAAGGTGCCATTTGTGCAGCAACAGCGTTATCTATACATCACGAAAATGTTTACTATGATAACAGTGTCTAATATTAAAACGGTTGTGTTCTCCAAATTAAATGAATCTGTGTCCCAAATGCACTCAGAAAATGAAAGGCCCAGAGGTGATCACTTTCATTGCCAATGGGAATCGAATGGAATGTCCATCCGGATGTCCAGACAGAATGTATGCCTTGATGAAAGACTGCTGGACATACAAGTTAGTGAGAAACTAAAGATTAATTTCATTTTTTCACAAAATTGGACTGGAAGGAGGCTTCTAAGCCACACTGCTGACTTAAACCCATCAAGTCTAAAATGTCTGACATTTCTCTTCTCAGACATGAGGACCGGCCAGGCTTTGTGAAGGTAGAGGAGCGCATGCGAGCCTTTCATTACTCCATATCGAACGCAACATTGCCGGAGGGGACTGCAGACATTGCTGAGCCTTAAGTAGACCAGGGACAAGAGACACCCTGTCCCCACGCAATTTAATGCATCATTGAGAGAGACAAAGAGCTTATTGTGAACTTGGCAATAGCTGACAGCTTCAACAACAGGCATCTACTGTAAACAGCTTAAAAAGCCTTATTGACGCAGAGTGAGTTTGTAATCAGTCATTCATGTGAAGACGCTCTTGTTGTGAAAGGTAGCTCAAGACCGCGTCATCTAATGTTTTGAGTTGTTTAGAACTAAATACTCCAAAGAAATAGTGCAATGGTAGATTTAGAGTTTGCATTTTGAAAGTGTAATTGTAATTCATTTACGGCAAAGTGTGAATTGTGTTTCTGATGTGTCTGTTGAAGTGCTTCAGCTCTGTGGACATTCCTTAAAGACAATGCATAAATAAAATCTGATGCATTTACTTAAAGGATAACTGTCTTGATTCAGCCTTTACCCAACCCCACATTTAAAATGAATAAAAGAAATTCAGGTTTCAAGTTGTGTGTTCAGGAATTGTTCAAAATATTGATTTTGGAGTTTGTTAAAATGTTTTGAGTGTGATGATCACACCTATTTCTGGTGAAGAAATCTGTCAGTAAAGAAAGTTCAACAAAACACTTGCTTGATATTTTTGTAAGAATGATGTTCTATTTATTTGTACCTTTAACTGTTATGTTATTATTACTAGTTACTACAATGTGGTTGATCCATGCTTAGTTGTTTTGCCCATGTTTTTGACTAGAGGATAAAATCATTTGTAGTTTAACTGAACATTTTGCAAACCCCAGGCCTGATGAAAATAGGCCTCACTAACAGGGGTGTCTCCAAACCCGAGCTTCAGCCCAGAGTGTTTTGTGAACAGACGCAGCTGTTTGACACACTTGGATGCAGCTGGGATGGTGTCAATGAAAGAAGTAAAATCTTGCCAGTAAAATCTCGAATTGCAAAGAACTGTCCAAATAACTTGTAGAATTGATATGTTTCACTATAACTTAGCGTAAAACATCCGGTTACCCCTTGAAACTATGAAGGATATAATGAATGGATAGGAATAAAAATGCAAAGCTTTAGCTAAAGCATAGTTTTGCTCAGATTAAAATGTACAATGTTTATCAAGATACTTGTTGCCATTTTTTATACTCAACATGCATATAGGCTTATAGACAAGTGCGCGCATACTTGGGAGATGTATTTTTTGTACAGTGACGTATGATCAGAGGAGAGGAAGTACTTTTTTGTTGGTTGGTAGGGAGGGGCCTATTTTAGTTTCCTCAGCGCTATGTTCAGAACTAAGTAATCTATACATTAATCACGATGTAGCCTTTGTTTTCCATCTAAAAACAATTAACAACGCTCATTTTATTTAAGGGGACACACCTCGGGAAGGATCTGTAAAACGGAACAAGTAAGTGATACACTAAGTTTAGGGAGGGTACTGTGCTATATTTGGGAGACAACTTTCGTCACCGTCATTTGAATTTACAGCGTTAGTTATGATATACGTGAAATGTAATAACATGTAATATTTTATGGAGCCGTGTGTAGATACCAATATAAAGCGAAAAGCAACAAGTGCGATGGCTGTCCTTGCTTCTTACGTCATGGGTAAACTTTGTAGCCTCGTTTTGCAAGCCACATTTAGCTTGAGTGGGAAGGCTACCTCTAGAGCGCTAGGCTACATCATGTATTCACGACAATTTAGATGGTTTCACTTTTGCCCCAGACCTCTTTATTATGTATTCCGTCTGAGTATGAATTCTCAAGTTGTGTGATTTCTGTCAGGTTCGTACTCTTGAAGTCACGGAATTGTCATTGCTTTTTTGCTTAGCTGAACTAGGCCATATCATGTGAAAATGGGAAATGACTCGCGTACTGTAGCTTGTGACATTCTAACTACTAGCTACATTTTAACTCTCACTCATTTGCAAGATGGTAACCCTGGACTTGCCTCAGTACCTGATCGGTAGATGGCAGTAATGATATTACGTTAGCATTAGTTGCTCCAACTGCAGTTACACAACTATCCATCATCTAAACATTGTTAAATACGTTAACATGTTGGGCACTGACCAAATTGGAACATTTACAGAAAGCTATAACATTTAATGTAGTTATGCAACAAATGTATTTAGATCTAACCTAATTCACAATCTCCTGAAAAATGCTTTGCCTGAAAAGATTGTCAGTTGGATATTTAATTCTTCATTTCTGTCTCAAAACCCTGTGAATGCTTATTTTTTTAAGCCAAACGTTGTATCGACTTGTAGAATAATGTATTATGGGACAGGGACTTTTACATAAATTGGCACGACATTGCCTGTTGTAGTGCATGCAATTTTCTGTCATTTGGAGAAACCATTCTGTACTGTAATTACTTCAAATGAAACCATTTTCTTCTTCAATGACTAAGTCTTCAGTTCAAAGGGGTATTTTGTTTGCTAATCTTAAATCCGAAAAATTCAAGGATACCATTTGTTTGCGTGCAGTTTGAAGAGATTTGTGGGTAGCATTTTTTTTGTACATTTTTAGAGGTTTTCTCGAAGTAACTGAACGTTTTTGGTGTGTTCTACATGGCTAGTGTTCAAGAGACTGGGTATAATTCAAGTTTTAACTAGGTTTCTTTGATAGACAACATGCAGCAAGTGGATTGTAAAAAAGAGACATTATACATTTAATTGAATACAGTTTAGTAACAATAGATACATTTGCATAAATGTTCCTAATACATTGTTTGTAATGCTAGTAGTATAATTGGGGACTAAGTTCCTTCTTAGTTCCCATTATGGAGCCACAGTATATAGCTAAGCTGTTAGCCAATTTGCTAGATCAAATCTAATTCAAGCAAGGTGAAAAATCTGTTTTTCTGTACTTGAGCAAGACAATTTACCCCAATTGTTTTTGTACATTGTTCTGAGTAAGAACATCTGCTAACTTACTAAAATTGTACATAGAAATGTGACACAACATCAACCAGAACCACCTGTAAACAAGAAGCACACATTATTACAGTTTTGTCATTGCAATTCTGGTGCCACTCTAGCCCTTCCTCGTCTTGGGTGCATCCTCAATCTGGCTTCTGGAGGGCAGCTCACTCAGCAGCATCTGGAAGACAGGAAGATGCCATCAGCTGGGGTTTACACACGGCAATGATTTGTGATTGTAAAATGTTGTCGAAAAATAATAATTTGGGTTTTTGCACTATATATTGCTTTGGAGGCATTATATCGTGCCTTATAATATGCACACAATGACAGTGGTAATCACTGTTACACTAGACAATGTTTATCAAGCAAGACGGGAGCATGTCAAGTGTCCAACACCCATTTACAGCGGCATCGTGCCAACCAAACATAGTAACGACTAAGGGAGAATATGATGACCGTACTATGATTACCATTAACCTTATCCCTAGACTATATCAAACTGCATACAAGCCTGGAAAAACCTAGCCATCATTCAAAGTTGAATTTCAGGGAGGGGCTGTATCTTTGTATGGGAGTGGACATTTCCTGGGGCTATGATTAATGACATTTCTATATTTTAGTTAAAATTGTATGAACGTATTTACTGTTTTGCTTACCTGGAGTCACCATCACCACCAGTATGTTAATCTGGTAACAGAGATATAAGGGTGTGTTGTTTTTTTGTGCTTCCAGGTCTCGTCAAGCTGTGTTTGTTCTCTGCAGATAAGGATGGCTATTTCTGAGGGGATGGGGGAGTGACTGGGGACTGATCTGAGGAGGACACTGTGGGATTATGTTTGGGTGGTGGGCCATTACACGCTAGCCAAACATAACATCATTTTTGTGTTATGGCATGAAAAATATCTAACATTCTGGGGAATATCTTACAATACCTGTGAGAAAATGTGAAACGAGCACTGCCCTCTGAACTGATGATGGACAGTGCAGAGTGGCACGATGCTATTCTTTCCATATGGTCCTAAGCGTACACTGCTGTCCAGGTAGAGTGTATGGTTCTGCTGGGTTTGATATTTCTCCATAATATTGGAGAATATATACTGCTTAACATGACTGACTTTCAGCTCGAAATGCAAGTTTAGGCCAAAACACATCTTGTTTTAAAATGCATTGCCGTTTATGGAAGGCAAATCACAGACTACGGGCTTTGTGTATGACAAAGGGCTACTGGAACGATACACAGTCTGTAAAGGATCTGGCTCTTTAAAGCATTGGATAAGCACAGTGCATATAATTGATTTTATTAAAAGAAATGCGGTCTTGCTGTGAAGAATGATGACAAATCAGTTGATCAAAAGAATGGACAATGATTAGTAAAGCACATTTTATAGTTGAGTATTTTATAAGTCTGAATTGATACACCCTTTTTGTAATTTTTTGTGGCCCAGCTGGTTTGGAATGGTGCATGTGGATTGTTGCTCCTGTTCTATCCATGGGTGATATCAAGTTTGGAGGGGAAAAATACATAACATTTTCCCAAGAGCAATTTTTGTGGGGGATATCAAAATGTAGTGCTATAATACTGTATTAGTTTGCACCATCGGTTTGCTTGCTACTGCAAATTTTGCTTTGGTTTGCTTTGCTCTGCAAATTTAGCTATTGTGTGTGAACCCTACCGACATAAAACACATTTACTGGATTAGCCTCACATTAGCTACGTGCATTGAGTGCCTTTCAGATGATACACACGAACACTGTCACCTTGCCAGCCAAGGCACACTACATACACTGCACTGCAAGCTTCTCTCATTGACTCAAATTCAAACAGCTGAAAAAGCTGATTGATGTTACTGTAGCTTGCTAGCAAACATCAGCTAACTGCTTGCTAACATAAGGAGTGATCTGTAATTCAGTGCAGAGAAAATGAAGGCTGGTGACGGTTAGAAATGTTTTTTATTGTATTGAGTAGTAGAAGTAAAGAAAGGTCTAACATTTTTAGTTGGAACTACTTACTGAAAGTCAACAGCCGTTTTATCAATTTCAAGTATGCTAAGAACGGACTTGTCCTTCAGAAGAACATTCTTGCCAAGCATCCTTGAGTTTATGGTCTTGCAAGAACACGAGGACAAAGCCCACCTACCTTGATTGAGATGCATGTGTACTTGGCTATTGCACAATACCGTATGCTTTTCCTGCTCTATTGCCATCTTGAAATTATTTCTGGGATATCAGATGCGTTCTTGCTGAACAAGTCACCAACCCATGCAACCTCGATAAGAGGCAGATCACGTACACATCCGGGCATTTTAGGCATTATTGGTAACTTGCGTTCTTTGGATTGGAACTGTACTTGGTCTATGTAAGATGACTTCAAATGAGTTATTACGGACAAAAAGGTGGATAGATAAATGGCCAACCACCAACGACAGACTGCCACAACCACACATGCACCGTACCTGCATGATGTACCAATGCTGAGGAATGGGGGGGCAGTGGATCAAACCACTGTTTGGCAAAGGGCGGGGGTGTCACAATATTTTGAAAGTTAAACATGCTATTAGGTGTCTATATTCTGCTATTAGGTGTCTATACGCTATTAGGTGTCTATAAGTGCCTTTATTGAGTCTTGTTACTATTATTGAAATTTCATAGTTATGTTTACATGTACAGTCCCCTCCAAAAGTATTGGAACGGTAAGGCAAATTCCTTCATTTTGTTGGTCACTGAAGACATTTGGGTTTAAGATCCAAAGATGAGCATGAAACAAGTGTTCAGAATTTCAGCTTTAATTACCTGGTATTCACATCTTGGTGTGTTAAACAACTTAGGATAGGTATTAGTTGGCCTATTACTGGCTAATAAGCTCTTAAAACAGCCAGGGGTAAAATCCATACAGTTCATAGCTGCTATTTGTGGTAGAAGTAAACTTAATAAGAAAAGTTAGTCAGTTTAACACAATTCATAATGGTGTCTAGCTAAATGTTCAACCTTGGTGTTAATGCGTGACAAAGACAACATTTTATGCCGAGGTAGTATTCCCCAATACTGGCATACTTGCTTACTATGTATAAAACAATACTTCACCATCATCCACAAAGTGCGTAATTGTAGTATGTAATATGCGATTTGAGATCATTGATAAATTCCAGCCACATTCATTGACAATGGTAACACAGTTTAACCAAGCACATAAAATGTGTCTGTGAATGTGGTTGGAACTTAGCTCAAAAATCAAATATTTAAAAAGAATAAATATAGCTTTCAAGGGGGTGTATGTTATCAAATGACAGTATAACTGATATCTGAATATTATTATGTAGACTTAGAATTAATTGCGCTGCCTTGGCAAGCAAAATCTACCTACATGACTAGACTAAACAAAAAGAATAATTAAACCTTGCACTTTTTTTTTCATTTCAATTGTGTTTCACCTTAAGGAATAACATTTTATTTGTCACATTCATAGATATTAAGGTTTTAGCTATTTTTAACAAAGATATGTAAGTTGTGTCCTATTGCTCCCAAAATTTAACTATGGGTACAAATTTAATTGAAAACAATTCAGGGCAATGTGTCAATCCAGACATCGCCCAACCCTAATTTTACATTTTTACATAAACTACACTAATTAAGGGTCAAGCTGTATAAGATATTTTCTAATGCCTCTCCCGTGTGTGACAGATGTGAAATAAAAATTGTGGAGGTCACATTATTCCCCGGATTTGTTTTCTGTCTTAGCATGGCTACTGGTCTAGATTATGGGTATGTTCTGGTGTGAAGGGGTTCCCCTGGACTGTTTTTGTTTGCCTTGTGTATCTGTTCCCTTTTATACTTTCATGTGTACTTCCACTTCTACATACATTTACATACTCTGTAATCTAATTGTTTGCTTGTCTTCCATTTGTAATGAATATGTTGGTAGACCCCAAAAAACACAGTGTTGATTGGCCAGAGATGTGACAATTGAGATTGGAAACACCTGTTGCCTCTGATAAGCTTCGTTAGACATTTTGTTAGATATGGATGTACATTTGTACACTGAAGAAGACGTGAAGCCAAAACGTCATCACTCAGTAAACATTTTCAATTGAATTGGAACATTGTGTGACTTATTTAACTTTGAACCGACCACAACCTCATGGTCATATAAAAATAAATGATTCCATGTCTACAGTAAAAAAAAAAAATGAAACAGATGAGGTTAGCCTCCCCACACAACCCAAAACGTTGTCAAAATAGATAGTACATTTTATAAAACATTGCTGCAGCACAAACAAAACTTTTAACGGCACAAATTGAGCACAAACAAACAAGGCAATTTCTTGTGAATTTGGAGCACCTCATATTTTTTTCTATAAAAAATATCATAACAATACAAACAAACATTCTAACGCAAAAAAAACAGCACAGAGCACTAACGATTGTGCCTATTTTGACAACGTTTTTCTGTGGGTGGTGGGCCAATTTCATGCCGGTCCTTTGGTTGCTGAAGGGAATACTCAGGTAAGGGTGTAAGATTGAACGCAGCCTGTAAGGAAGCAGCAGTGGTCCTTAATTGTTATCAGCACCAGACTGAATACTTAATGTAATTGTTGAATTTAAAAGTAGGAAATTTTACAAATCTTACATGTATTTTTCTACCCATTTCTCAGATTTAACTCATCAGGCTCTGGACCAAAACCAGTTGTGGGTAAAATAAACCCAGCATACAACACCTCAGTTGTTTATATCTCCTGCGTAACCAGTACAAATTTCAATAAGACAAAAACTGCTACATGCAACAATGTCCATGGCACTGAAGCAAGTCTTCAACAAGGACAGGACATTCCGACCGAAGCGCAAGTTTGAGCCTGGGACACAACGCTTCGAGTTGCACAAGAAGGCCCAGGCATCTCTGAATGCAGGATTGGATCTGAAGCAGGCCGTGGCGCTTCCCCATGGAGAGGACCTGAATGACTGGGTGGCCGTGCATGTGGTGGACTTCTTCAACCGTATCAACCTCATCTATGGCACCATCAGTGACTCGTGCACTGACCAGACCTGCCCAGTCATGTCCGGAGGGCCCAAGTATGAATACCGCTGGCAGGATGAGCACAAGTACAAGAAGCCCACGGCTGTCCCGGCCCCTAAGTACATGAGCTTGCTGATGGACTGGATTGAAGTACAGATCAACAATGAGCACATCTTCCCCACCAACGTCGGTAAGTACAAGATAATTTGGTGGATGTGATAGGATTTATTACTTGGCTCTGCATGTGATAGATAGCTTTCATTGTTTGCCAGGACCTAAAGTTGTCTTGATAGGCTAGTTTCCTTGAGTTATGTTATTAGAGCTGTGGTGTTTTCTCCAGCACTCCAACACAATGTTTTGTACATTGTTACCAATTTTTATGTCGCAAAAGTATTTGGACAATTGACTACAGCAGTTTTGTTTGATTGCATCGTTAATGTATGCACAAGCCAAATGTCATCATCGCTTTTTTTGCCTCTGTATTTGGAATTTGTTGCTGGTGTCGACCAATGAGGACCATAAGGACAGCTTGTAGATTTGAACTTGGGCAGCGATGTCTATTTCAATGCTTTTTGTTTGACACCATCACTACTACCATGTAGTGTGTGTGAATGCATTCTGTAACGTTACTCATCCCTGTGCATGTTGCATCTTGAGGTGATAAATGTTGCTCACATTACCAAGAGTCTCCCGACATACTTTGCAGAGTTTTCTGCTCGTGGTTAAACTTTGAATTGGTACAATATGGTGAATGCTCTTCAAGGTGTTTGCATGTCAAACCCACTGCTGGTGTGCATGGTCATATTGTTCTATTTTCATTTCATCTGACCACTTCCAGTCCCAGTTCTAGTGACATTAAGAAACCTCCTGGTGCTTTTATTTGTTAGATGCTCTCAATAGAGGCCAATTGTGGGCATCTAATTGTAGATTTGGGGACTGACCCCCAACATGGCACTGTCATTTGTTATTTATCTTTATCAATGTTCACAATAACTTTGGTCCAATACAACATTTTATCTGTCCTAGTATGAATGATTAATATTATATTTGCATTACATCTCCTTTGTTTGTTTTTTGAAGGTACTCCTTTCCCGAAGACCTTCATGCAGGTAGCTAAGAAGATTCTGTCTCGCCTATTCCGTGTGTTCGTCCACGTCTACATCCACCACTTTGATTGTGTGAGCCAGATGGGTGCAGAGGCGCACGTGAACACCTGTTACAAGCACTTCTATTACTTTGTAACTGAGTTCAACCTCACTGACCATAAGGAGCTTGAGCCACTGGTTAGTGAGAAAAGTCATTCTGGGTTTTTTGGTAGGAAAAGCATGGGGGCGCGGGGGTCAAGAGGTTAGTAAGATCATGTTGCTAAACAACCACTCCTGTGCATTACAGAAAGAGATGACCACACGGATGTGCCACTGAGGGAGCGCCACTGCCCACATGACACGTCCCCCTTGAAGACTAGTTCCGTCCACATAGAAGACTGAAACCGGAAACAAAAACCAAATCTAAAGATTCTTTATTTTTATAAACAAGTACTGTAATCTATTTTAACCATGTAGGTTTGTTTAACCAGGAACATTGTAAGGCATTGTCTTTTAATATTTTGTAAGAGTTTTATCATATTACAGTATTAGGAGAAGCCTTTTCTTATTTGAAGCTGAATCATTCCTGTCATTTTGTGTTTGTTCTCATTTTATCAAAAATGAATATACTGTATGTATGTTTATATTTCTAAGATGGGAGTATGTAGAGACATTTAAATGTAGTAACTGTTTTCCTTTTCTAAATGTATACTATAAAATTGGTTGTTTGATTAGGCATTTACAGTGTATGTTGTCTGTGTTTTACATATAGTCCATATCTAGGTTTCTGGTAGGTATAGCAGTATTCACCATAGCATATTTAGGGTGTGTGGTGTATGGCCTATCTACACAGCTATCAATGACTGACTGCCTGGACTGTGGCACTCAGGAATTTACCCTCTGACCTTTTCAACTTTATCCAACTTCATTGGCTGATTGTGCCTCATGACCAGATGGAGCAGTAGCCTTAATCGGACCAACATAAAAATATATCTTTGTCTGTGTTTACAATCAGGTGACGTTTCAGTCACTACAAACCATAAACATGAAATCCTTCTTATTTCCTGCCAAATACATTTTTATCACATAATTGCACAATGTCTCCTAGTTGAAATAATGCTAAGACTGTTGAAATAATTTAATGTGTCAGAGTAGATATCATAGAGAAATGTATGGACTAATTTTTTGAACACAAAGGGTCCCCACTGGGAGAAGGCCATGCTTTGCTGGTTAGTGGCACAAAACCTTTTGAAAATGGCTAGTCAGAGGCATTCAGGAGTGCGCATGCGAGACCAAAATGAGGACCGCAGTGACAACACACTTTGAAAACCGAGAACAGCATGGTAGGATAAACTACTAGAGAACCATTGTGTAATGTAAGCACACGTTCTTCTGGGATTGTGGAGGAACATATTGAAATGTGATCATATACTTGTTAAGGTATTAAAAATCATAGTTTATGCATTGCCAATCTATTGGCATTGAAAAGAAAAATGACAGAAACAACTGATATAATATCATGAAGGTCTTAATTTAGTCCACAAGGTGGCGGATGGAGCACACAATTATGGCTGGTGTAACTGAAGTAAATGTAGCAGCAATTGCATTCCATTCACTAATTTATTTTAAACAAAATATATATTTTTTAACAAATGAAGGTGAAAGTTGCTTGTGACACATGATTTGGGTTAATTATCAAAAATAGTTAGGAAAAACAACAGTTTGTGAACTGTAATGAGAAAGACAGACTTCTTGGCCCTTTAAAAGTGGCCTGGGCACAGGCATCTAAGTCATGGAATCTCATTACGTTGGTCTGCAACCAGTAGAGTATCTTCATATTTTTAGTTGGAAAGGTTTATTCAAACATTGCAAATTGATCACTTATTAAGATTACACTGATTATATTGACCTGAACGGACATTACTTGGCTGTTTTAAGTAACATCAAATACAATTTTCTGCATTGTATAAATAGGCTTAACAAAGATATGCCACTTTTACAGACATACATGACCCCTAGCTATGAAAGAAAGAATTCCCCTAGCCTTAACAGTAGTAAATAGCAGAATGTAAATACTTTCTCCGCATACTAATTCAGTCATGTGCTTATATTATTTAGAATTCAAATGGCACGTGATAACACCACGGAATATGTGACTCAGCAAATATTACGTTTTGACGGCACACCCTAACGGTTTCATGATTTGCAAGCTAGTTTCCTAATTAACTTTTTGTATTATCTCACAGACTCTGTTTCTGTAAATGCACTATGCACTAAATTGAAACAAAGTTCTACAGTAGAATGAATTTGTGCTTGTGATGCAAATAAAATGGATACATTATTCTTTAAAAGTGTCAAATTAGGTTAAAATATAATTGGGTAGAACCACTAAGAATGAATTATTTACTATGTAAGTATAAACATGTATGCTACTTATTAAACTATATCTTTCTGGGCCCCATGAATGGTGTAGCTGTACTGTCCATGACTTACAGTTAGTTGAATCATTGAATGTCCTGGGTTTGAATCCTGCTCTTGGATTAGTTCATTAGTCTGCTGGAGGATGGTGCAATTATCCAGGTTTGGAGGGTTAGTAATTAATCTATAGAAAATGAAAAAGTGAAAAATTTAAGTATTCAGACCCTTCACATTGATCTGTGATGCATCCAGTGGCTTTTGATCATTCTTGAGATGTCTATAGAACTTGATTGAAGTACACATGTGGCACATTTGGCTGATTGGACATGATAATTTACCTACAGTAACCTACAATATAAAGGGAAAGGGATGTTCTAAAAAAAACTCTAAAATATATACACTTGCAGTAAAACAGTAAAATACCAAATTTGGATGAGTGAACACCCGGCTAAGATAATACTTGGCAGAAACACTTTTTGTTAATTAATCTACACGCACCCCATAATTACGAAGTGAAAACATGTTTTTAGAAATGTGTGTGATTCTAAAATTCCTTATGGAATAGATGATTGATGAAACGCGAAAAGGACCAGTCTCACAACTTCTCGCTAAGCTTTATGGGAATTTTGAAACTTGACTTGTTGACTATTTCAGTTTATTAAAGGGGCCTTATGTAATGTTTTATTGTACAACCCCGTTTCCAAAAAAGTTGGGATGTTGTGTAAAAAGTAAATAAAAACAGAATGCAATGTGCAAATCTCTTAAACCCTATATTCAATTGTAAATAGTACAAAGACTACATATTAGCCCATTTTTAAACTGAGACATTTGTCTGTTTCTTGTAATATATATGCTCACTTTGAATTTGATGTCAGCAACACGTTTCAAAATACCTGGGACAGGCACTAAAAGACTGGAAAGGTTGTGTAATGCTAAATATCGAAATTTTGTTAGAATATCACTCTACTAATTAGGTCGAATGCCAACAAGTCAGTAACATGATTGGGTATTAATAGATTATTCCAGAGAGAATGTCAAGTGATGTTGGGGGGGAGGGGTTCACCACTCTACAAAAGCACAGGCAAATAGTGCAACAATTCAAGAGTAACATATCACAATGTAAAATTGCAAAGTGTTTGGGGATCTCATCATCTACCATACACATAATCATTAAAAGATTTAGAGAATCAAATCTAATCTGTGAACGCAAAAGACAAGGGTGAAAACCATTATTGGATGGCCCTCTGACGGCAATGCATTCAAAACGATTCTGTAGTGGACATCCCTGCATGGGCTCAGGAACTCTTCTGAAAACCAATGTCTGTGAACAGAGTACCTAGCAGCATCCACAAACACACGTTAAAATTCTACCATGCAAAGAAAAAACTATCCAGAAACACCAGCGCCTCCTCTGGGCCCAAGCTTATTTTAAATGGATTGAAGCGTAGTGGAAAGATGGCGTGTGGTCTGACGAATCAAAATGTACGATTTTTTGGAAATCATGGACACCGCATCCTACAGGCAGAAGAGGAGAGGGACCATCTGGCTTGTTATCAGCACACAGGCATAGGTGACTTAATGCTGAACAATATAAACAGATTTTGGAGAAACATATGCTGCCATCCAGGTTGTCTTTTTCAGGGAAGGCCTTGCTTATTTCAGCAGGACAATGCCAAACCAAATTCTACACATTTCACAGCAGTATGGCTCTGTAGTAAGAGTCCCGGTGCTAATTTGGCCTGCCTGCAGTCCAGACATGTCCCCTATTGAAAATATTTGGCGCATTATGAAATTACAAATACAGCAACGGAGTCCCTGAACTGTTGGGCAGCTGCAATCCTATATCAAGTAAGAATGGGACAACATACCACTTTCAAAAAATTCCACTTACAGCAATTGGTCTCCTCAGTTCCCAAACACCTATAGAGTGTTGTTCAAAGAGGTGATGCAACAGTGTGGTAAACAATTCCCTGTCCCTACTTTTGAGATATGTTGCTGACATCATATAAAAATGGCCATGTATTTTTCCAAGAACAATAACATTTCTTAGTTTAAACATTTCATATGTTGTCTTTGTACTATTCTCAATTAAATATAGAGATAAATGATTTTTGCACATCATTGCATTCTGTTTTTATTAGCATTTACACAGCGTCCCAACTCATTTGGAAACAGGGTTATACTATTTGCATAGCTTACGTGACTAAATACTTCTATAGTTAAACATATTTTTCAAATCTTATTTTCCTGAGATATTCCCCATTAAACTTTCTTGCCGGTCTCTCAAACAGTGTATAGTGTCCTCAAATACCAGTTGTAGATATTCACATTACTAATCCCCAAACCTAAATCACACTGGACTAGCTTATACTATTCCAATCTTGTTTGGTAAGGGAAAGTGTTATTTTTTAAATTGAGTTTTGTAAATATAAGAGGCAGGATTCTACATAATGCCCTTTCTGTCTATAACAAATAAAAATAAGAAAGTGCACTAAGTATTAAACATTAACCACACACTTTGAAAATAGCACAAATCATAGAGTAAGTTATAAAAAGAAATAGGCTACTAGATCAGAAGACAACATTGCTTTATGTGAAATTTATGGCATGTCATCTTGGGAGTTATGACCTAACATGTTTGATCTGCTCATATTTGATAGTTGTCTGAAATTTGTTGAAATGTTGCATGACCCAAAGTTTTAGATAATGTTCTTTCTATTGTTTACCCATTGCTATTAACAGTAAAGTTGCATGAAATGTGCTACATGCTACTTTCCTTGTATAGCCTGTGTAAAATGGGAGAGGAACATTTTGTGACTGTTATGTTATCTCCTCCCCTCTTCTCGGCCCTCACTGTATTTTGGCACATACATTTGTTCTAACTGCAGCAGACATTACACAAAGGGCCTGGCTGCTACTTGGTAGTGGGACCACATTATCTTGTTCCAGGAAAGGCTGAAGAGAAAGCCATTGAGTTGAAGATAGAATGTTTCTGAAGGGTAACACTAGCCAGCACATAGTAAAAGACAGCCCCATTCCTTATAGGCATGAATGTGTTTCAAAACAAATAACATCCCCACTGGTGATAGTCTTGCAGATTGTTCTGATCACAGCTTTGAGTCTTGGGCCTTTACAAGCTTTGAACATCTGGATTTGGGCAGTTTCTCCCATTATTCCTTGCCTATCCTATTTCAGATGGATTGGGGCAAACCTGTACATTTCGATCTTCAGGTCCTGGCTATGGGCAAATCTTTCATAGTCTGGGTGTGCATAGTTAGCAGATACATATTCAGAGAGACTTATGACTATGGCAAATCGATTATAACTTAACAGATTAACAGATCAAAATTTGGAGAACGTAACAGGGTCTGAATATTTTTTGAAGACACTATCATTTCAGATCTGAACGGGTGAAAGAGAAGGCTATGATTTGAAAGGAATTTTGATTGTAGAATACCGACGTCATCCATGCCACGTGATGAACTGAAGTGCGTTCAACTTGCTGGAACGTTTAATAATTGTACCAGTTTCTACAAATAATGATTGAACTGTCCGAGCCACAATCCCCGGTCGCTAGGTATTTAAAGGACAATTTGTTTTCAAACGTTGTCGCTAGAAGTTCAATGAATATTAGACACAATAATGATACATGTTGAAGAGGCATGCTTGTTCTACACAGTACATGTAAATCTAAACGTTCCACAACCTAACAATAATTAACTACAACATTTGTTCCACTGTTCAATCGAACGCTTCAGAAACGTTAACATGTATTGAAGGTAGCCCTCTCTATTGGCGACTTGGCACCGGAGAGGGTGGTTTTGGGGGTGATAATACTAGAAATGGGCGGAGACAATCGTGAGATTATAAAAACTTGTCTGTGTGCTTTACCTTCAACTACTCACGATCTGGTAAACCCTCGACCAGCGCTGCAAGTTTGAACGCGGTGTGGAATAAACAACACCGTAAACATTGGCACTGACGCTGTAAAAACCAAAACGGGGTACGTTTGAATGTTTTAATGTAATAAAACTAATTCCGTTAGTTCGATAAGCAGTTTATGTTTAACGTCGTTTCTATCTTGCGTTAATCAAAATGAATGCTTTATCGATAGTTTTTTTTCACAGCGTTTAGCATAGCTAGTCCTTCTACTAGCTGATCTGAAATAGATTCATAGGCATTCCATGACTGATTTAATATCACTTTCCTTCACGGTCATGCTGTGCTCAGGATATTTGTTTAAATAAGTAACATCTTAGCTAGTTCGCTATTAATGCTTTTTTTGTGCAAAGTGCACGTATTGTGCACACGCGCAGTGTTAGCTTTAAGCGCACTGTGGGTTCTAGGATTGTTTTGATTACCATCGGGCCCAACTGCGTTGTTTGTAAATTAGCAGATTACTTTTTGTGTAGTTAATTGCAACCGCACGTTTTAGCAACGAAGTATTATTCGACTATGTTACACTGCATTTCTACTTTTTTATATAGACATAGGTAGCTACTATTAGCATACCTCAAGTAAGTTAATGGTTTCCAGTCGAGATAGCTACCAGCTTCTGTACTTTAACATCGGAAAATGTTAACTAACCTCATATTTGAAATATTTTTTTTCTTCCGATTTGGTCGAAAATATATCTTTTAATTGTCCGTTTTCAGTTGCATGTTTGTTTTAAATGCTTGATTTATTGACCTGTTTTGTCCGTGACATTCCAATGTGTATACGGCCATCTTGTCTCTAATTCCTTTAATTCCCGATGTGCAGTATATTTCTGAAATAACCGTGTAATGTTTTTATGGTCACTTATTATGCAGAATTGTCCCATTCTTTTCAACATGCGCTTTTTATATAGCGGTTGCTGTAGACGGCAGTTTTAAGAGGTGGGAGGGGTGGGAAGCAGATGGCTGCATCACTTCCTGGCATATCGTTAATTTGGTTGTACATTTTCTGCAGATTGCAGGCGGATCCAGCGTTTTTTCATTGATCTTACTTTTTATTGGTCGTTTATGGTCAATAAATCCCCCGAATCAAGACAAATGGGAGGCTATTTACAGACTGTGGTAGACGTTCAAAGGTGCTTTTAGGAGGAACTGAAAAGTTGGTGACTAAGCCTTTGGGAAACAATGCAACATGATGCACATCCAACTTGTTTTGCTGTGGACTGTTCGTTTTATCCAAGGGAGCCGTCTCTGTCAAAGAGCATAATGCCCATATCCTGTTTATGCATTATAATAGTTTAACTTAGATGCATGAGATTTATTGCCGTATTTACACTGGAGATTGCGTTGGATTAAAATAATTATCACGTGTTGCTTTCAGAAATAATGTATCCCGCTTTCTTACGGGTACTCCCAGCTGATTCTTAGTTCTAAAGACAAGTTCCTAGTTAATGTGTGTTGGAACGGAATGAGGGGTGATGCAGGAAGTCTCTTTCCAACGTCATGTACCTAATAAAAAATGATTTCATTTTGGGGAAGCTGTTAAACTTGTTTGAAAGGTGCCAAGTTACAAAGTAACAAAGTTGTCAGTGACGTTGTTCATAAAAGGTCCTCCAGTAGAGCAAAATCATTGGAGGAAGAAACGCCTACAACTAGAAACAGATATGGAAGACTCAATGTTAATTTAATTAACACAAAAATTAACAAAATATTTGTCGTCAGGTTTGACTATGACAGTACAATGGGTATCTTGAAAACGAAGCAAATGTTATTGGATTAAGGCCATTGAAATAGTTTTGTATGTTGATCTTTATTTGTTTAAACAAACGGATGCTAGAGAAATTGCAAAATATAAAGTATGAAAGTAATCAATGTATGGCTTCAACATCAATACCTGTTCTTCCAGGGTATAGGAGATAATGTATTAGTATATAATGAACTCACTCACTACCACCAATGCAACCGTAGAAAGACATGTCAATCATTTAGAAGAAACGTGTAGCTACACTTTAAGCACAACCTCAAGGAGTGCCATTCTAAACTGTCACTGGTGGCTCTTAGACTTGGATGACTCATGGTTAGCTATTAAGTTAGGTGAAAAAGTTAGTCAACTGAAAAGATTAATGTATTGGAGTGTTTGTGTTGTCAATTTTCAATGTGAAACTTTAGTGATGAGCAAATTGGCCAGCCAAATAATGATAACGCTAGCTGCAAAAAGCTAGTCTCGGTTCAGCTAGTCCTACTAGACTGTGTATAGGAATGTCTGTTTGGTGGCCAGGTATATTTGCACCACTATTCCTCAACTGCTATTCCTGGTTAGCAGTAGTTTCATATATTGGTAAAAATTTCACAGCGGTTCACATTGGAGAATTTGTTTGTTTTCATTATGCTCTAATAGCTGTGAAGACATGTCTTATGGCTTGATTTAGTAATCTAACATATTCCAGTGCTGTTATTAGCCTAGTTAAATAGGTTTGGTTAGAGGAGCGAACATCAAATATGAAGCTTTTGGGTCTCTGGTCTTAAGATGAGGCATTTTGCTACTGCACTGCAGGATAGAACATAATATAGGGTTCAAATTTATGACTAAAATCACATGTCCTTTTTATTAATTTTTTTACTAGAACTCGATGAATTAAATGCACTTGTCAAATAGCTTCTGCAGTCTCAGAATAGTTGAACTTGCTAGTTAAGAAACCTTAATTGAAAGCTGTTCATATATCCACATTTGTTGAAAGTAGCAAAGCTGTTGCGCTAATACGATTTCTTGCATTGTCTAATGTAATTTGCCATCTGTGTTTTCCTAGTGCTCCCGTTGAAAGCAGCACATCTTTCCCCGACAGGACTGGACAAGCCAGGGATCATTGGCTCCTATCTCTATACTTCTATTTTGGGAGAACCCCCTTCGCTACTAGTTAAACACTGAAGCCTCCATATTTCAATCAAAGGAAAATGGTTCAAAATAAAATTACAGAAATCACTGGATTCCATCGCTCTTTCAAGGTAAGTCTGCTTTAGGTTGCATTGATTACAATGTGGAGTAGATACTCCGGGCTGCATTTTGCAGTGTTGAAATCTATTTCTCGAGACTTGCCTCCAACGTTAAGTTAATATGCATGGACAACTAATAAAACTACTGCAACTATTTTACTGCATGAATGCACATTAGCTGAAAGTTTGTTCTGAATTTGTGTATGTACGAAGACACAAGTGGACATCGTGAAGTATTGTTCACAGGTTGTAAGCTGTGAACAATACTTAAATGACAAAATAATACAATGCTCTCCATTGGTCACTTCATTGAACTTTGGCATCCTTTACATAGCTGGTCATATTGCTTAAAACACAACTGCTAGGCTTTTTGCCTGGTCTGGCAAATGACCACTGTCATTGCTGCTGATGAGTTGATTAGTTTATCAAAATGGGGTGGGTCATTTGAAACCATGCCTAATGCAATTTGAATTTAAATTGATGTGTTCTGCTCATCTAGGGCCAAAATCCCTTTGAGAATGATGAGTTTTCTAGAAATCAATCCCTTGGTTCCACCTTCAATTTTGATTCATCTGATAGACATGGTAAGTGCATTTCCTTTTTGTACGAAACAAGTTCTCATCTTAGGGTGGATTCCCAACCCCAACTCATGAAGTGGTAAAATCAAGTTAGTTTTATACCTGTACATGCTTTGAAATGGTTGAATGCTGACTGGCCTATTGGCAACATGCATTCTAAATGCAAAAACAATTAGCTTGGTTTAAAAAATAAGTGTTTTGTTGACTTTAATGGCTGAAAGTGTCTGGTAAGCTTGAAGTAATTGTTAGTTGCAGTGGATTTTCTTCAGTTGACTTCCCCCTTCCTAATGTTAAGTTTATACATTTTTTACAGAAATATTGTAGACTCTTATCCAAAGTGGCTTTATGGTAGAGTGCACACAGTTTTTGGCAGCATCACATCGCTAACATTTGTGTTACAATGCGATTGTCTTAAACTGGGATGTAGCATTTCCTATTAAGTTGCACACCAGAATCCTACAGGATTCTTTCATGTTTGTGGTTGTGTAGATATTCCCTCTAGCGAGCCTATTGACATCCCTGATGCCAAGAAGAGAAATAAGAAGAAAAAGCGTTGCAGGGCAACTGATAGCTTCTCTGGTCGTTTTGAAGGTGAGTAGTTTCATGTCCAGCTCATGGAACTTTTGGATACACTAGGCTGTCTACCTTGATGTAATGTACAAAATCATCCAATTTATAATTTATCCAACTAGATGTCTACAGTCTGCAGGCAGAGGTGCTTGGAGAGGGTGCATATGCAAGAGTTCAGACCTGTGTAAACCTCATCACCAATAAAGAATATGCAGTAAAGGTAAGGTATTTTTAATGCGGTTTAAGTCCTTTGAAATTAAAGCGCCAATTTCATTGATGTCTGGAGTGTTGGTACAGGGACCTGCCCTTTTTTCTAGGAAAGGTAATTAAAGGCTTTCCCAGGACATTGCCAACTTCGGAGGATGGAGTGTCACATTCCTGATAAGGACCTGTGACTCTTCTCACATTGCATTGTCCGCCATGGCTTGCGGTTGATACAGAGTTGTTACTTTGCATAAGACTGCACATGTTCATAAGATCATCAGCCACTAGTTGGATATTGCTTACAGGGAGGAGTTCCTAAAATATATGTCTTAAGCTATTGCATGGTGTTGAAATTGAGGCCCTTAAAGGTAGCCCCGGCCAATTTTCCACAAGCATTACCATTGCTATTGACACGTGCAAGGGTGTAAGACTTTGCTCTGTCGCAAATATTGCAATATGCATACAGGTTTGCATCACACTGTTAGTGTGGTTACCATGGGAACAAAACAATGTCCCAACCCCCATCACCCAAAACAGTTGAGTTTGATGCTGGCTGTAGAAATTCCCCTATGCCATTTGCTCTCCATCTAGGTAATAAAGCTGTCTACTTTTATTAGTATTTCAAAGTGGAGTTTTAACCTCAATGTATATGTTGTCAAAAGGTCTTGACTGTCCTCAAAGTGTGGAGCCTGTACTGTTTAACTGTATCTGGGACATCCTAATCCTCTAGATGGGTGTAATTTTTGTTCAGCTCTTTGAAACTGTCTGAGGTTCTCAGTATTTTGCTGCTGTTGTACTTCAATGGGCTCTGGGGACCTAACTGGTGCTAGCTCAAACTCCACCTCACTGTTTTTCTTGAAGGCTACATCCACCCTCTATACTCATTCGTCACCCAGGCTCCTTGTGGCGGGAACATGCTGTACTGTCAGCAGTGCCAAAACAAACTCCAGCCAAAGGGGGCTGGGTCGGGTTATGACCTGGGGTGTTTACACTTTTTGTTCCTCTAGCACTTTTCTTTTCTTTAGGGAGTGTTGATTGTGAGCGATTCCATTGGCTTCTTGACATTTTTGCCCTCCTTTTGCCTGAGGGAAGTACATATTGTGACATTAACTAACTACCGAGTATACTGACTGGTTGTATCATTTATGCCCTTCTGTATTTGCTATTAAATGATGCATACAGTGATTTTATGGTTTTATGGCATTCTTTAAAGGAATGTATGTGCTGACGAGTCAGTAACCCAGTCAGTTTGGGCTAGGAGGGGACTGACAGCCCACACCAGATGTCTTCCAACCACCCTTCCCCCTCGTGGCTGGAATGGGTGTGTTGGCGCTCATTGTGTTGAAACAGAAAAACTAAGCACCAGCAGCAAACTGAAGAGGCCTGTCTCCTGTGCCTGCTTGAGGTCCTGAATAATGTTTTTTTTAAAGACACATTGCTTTTTACAGTGTCAGTTATGAATTTTATCAGTTCTGGTGCCTGTTATGCTGTGTTAAATACAGGCTATTTATTGGTTTTTGTTGTGATCAGGGGGCAGTTACTGGTTATGTGCTGACTGAGGATGTGGGCCACACAGGGCTCTAACCCAAGAAACACATTGTTCTGCCCTGGTGGGCTTCATTGGTAACCTTAATCCAGCAAGCAGGAAACTCACGTACACCCTCTGACGCGATGCCAGCTGGAGAATGTACACCTTTTAGTGTAAGCAGTCGCTGGGCTGTGCAACAAGTTGAGCCGCTGGGCTTCCCTCAGCAGTACTATAACTATATTTAGTCTGGCCACTGTTGTTAGTTCTACTCTTTGGCAATTGTAAGCGGTAAGGGGCCATGTGTGTTTCTTTTTTTTGTGACGCATCAAAATCTGATATGTAGGTTAAACATGTATACATTGTTGAGAGGTTTGGTACTAATTATTAACCAATTTGCTCTATGGCTAGGTCCTTAGGCCTGGACCTTCCAATCAAAGGTTAACACTGAGTCGAAGGGCTTTCTGGACTTTACATGCAGCATCGTTTTTTCACAGATTGTGTGTTGCCCCATTGGCCTTTAACAGACTTCTCAATTCCAGATCATTGAGAAGAGACCAGGTCACAGTCGCAGTCGTGTCTTCAGAGAGGTGGAGATGCTGTACCAGTGCCAGGGTCACAGGTAACATTGTTGTGCTCAACCACAACTGACTTGTACGCCTTTCGAATTATCTGTGAGAAGCTCTACACAAATGCACCTGCGTTTGAACCATAATCATTTGACTTCACGTAACCAATGTCTTGTTGCTTTCATTGCAGAAATATCCTGGAGCTTGTGGAGTTCTTTGAAGAGGAAGACAAATTTTATCTGGTGTTTGAAATGCTGAGAGGCGGTGAGTGCTTTAAGGGGTAAAATCTCTTTACACATGTCACATGGCTGTAGAATGCTGTAGCGAGGTGTGCATTTTCCAATAGTTCTACTCTTATGTTTAATTGTAGTGTTGCTTGATACAGGCGTGTTGTAGATAACAAGCCCATGTGAAGTGATTGAGGAGAACAATAGTGAGTCTTGTCGATCCGCAGGCTCGGTTCTGGCTCACATCCACAGGAGACGACACTTCAGCGAGCAGGAAGCTTGTGTCGTTGTGCAGGACATTGCCAGTGCTCTGGATTTCCTGCATAACAAAGGTAAGCGGCATCCGGCCAGGATTATCCTCAGCCCAGTGTTTTACACTTCTGGGCCGACTAAGAAATGGACCAGCAGTCTCACTTGTTGCTTTTACCGATGTGCTGCATTATGAATGTAATCCCTAGCTGAGGCCAGTGCATGTAATTTGGTACTTGTCTAGTGTTTTCTCACCGCTATGTTCAATTACTATGTTTTCTATACCTCCGATTTAAAATGTCTCCCTTTGTTATAGGAATGGCACATAGAGATCTGAAGCCGGAAAACATCTTGTGTGAGCATGTGGACAAAGTAAGTTTCAATTTACAGGTGTCTAATTGTAGGTCTTTAGCTGCATTGGGCACTTTAATTTTAAGATTAAGTCTGATTGCCCATAAGTGCCAACATACTGGATGGAGGCATTAAAAAAACAACACCGTGGGCTTTACTCCTAAATCTTATGAGCACCGTTGGAAGACACTGTTCTGAAACCTTCCTTTGTAGATCTCTCCTGTGAAGATCTGTGATTTCGACCTTGGCAGTGGGATCAAGCTGAACAGCGACAGCTCACCTATCTCCACCCCAGAGCTCCTCACTCCGGTCAGTCAGGTTTCTTCATTGTGTTGGACCAGTCCTGTTCACCATTACTATTAGTAATGGTGAACAGGACTGCCTGTACAAATAGGCCAATAGTGAAGCTTTGGGAGCGCAACGTGGTATGGAATGCTTGTGTGGCACGACTAGAGGGATGTGGCGTAAAGCCCCCAGTGACGTGCCTTGCTGCTGACTGATTATACAGGGTGGCTTCACTAAAAGTGCTACTTATCTAGATTGGTTAGCCTGTATAGTATTGGACAAGCCCTGGTGGTGTCACCTGCTGTAAACCCTTTCATTGGATACCGGTGGGGAAAGGTTACTGTAGAGGGTTTTTATTTTTATTTTTTATGACTGGTATTGACTCTGTATACACAACTTTGGCACTCATATCTGGCAGCTTCAAGGCTTTGATATCTGCATGATGACTATTAGCTCAATTCGGATTCCCAAAAGTCTAATGTCCACATCCTGCTACTTATCTGAGGAAATGTTTAGGCCTGCTGGGCTGGGTTATGATGGCTTATCGGCAATTTATTAGAGAGCAAAAATAATTAAGCCCTGAATTATTCTAATGTAGGTGGAGCCTATCAGATCCCCTCCCCCGTAGCTGTCGGAGAGATGGTTGAGAGCAGGTGACTCTTATACCCTGTCCTCAGGGGGAATGTGGAGAAATGTAGTGTGGGGGCTTTTACTTTGTAACCTGAACTAGCTGCAGTAGCCTGTTAGTGAGCCAGCCTAGGCCTTGTCTATTTGTGGATCGTATAGTTGTGGGACCAGGCATCTCACGTGTTAACTCTGCTGGGATGGCAGCAGTCTGGCTCACATGCACTTTTGGCCCATGTTGTTAGGGGTTCAAGGTTGAGTGCAGAGTGGTCTCCCCCTCTGACCTGAAGGTTGCTTTATGTTGTTGATGTACTTGCAATTTTTTTTTTACCAGACATTGATTGCACGGGTTCTTGTTCTCATTTTTGGTAAAAGCAAGTTTGCTTCATTTGATTGTAAATGCATTAGGTTGGTGGATTTACCACGATAATGCATAGGTAAGGCAGGTTGGCTATCCTTTTTTAATGTCATGTATCAATGTTTAATCAGATTTTTGCCCTGGAAACTGTTGCTGGTCACCTACTGTGCAATGTTCTGAAAACTCAAACAGTATTGTTGCTGAGGTCTGGTTGGAGTTAAATTCTGCCAATGCTCGGGTTGGGGGGGAATCCATACTATATAGTACCGTATGTGTTTGAAAATGTTGGTTCTATAATTCCATTAGTGTCTGACCCTCATGGCTTACTACGAGGATACTGACCGGCCTGAACAACTGTTGATGCAGGAGCAATGAACACATGCGTTTTTTGATGGGATCGAGTTGATGGGCGCTATTCATAGCTACAGAATAAAGTAAACCGGTAAAGCAGCCTAGAGGACATTTTGATATCTGTTATGTTAGATGCAGTGCCATATTTGAGACTTTGATGGCTATCTAGTGAACTTAACCTTAATTGAGCTCACGAGCAGTAATGCCAGTATTGACCAGTTTGCTCGGACCCATGGTCAGACCTTTTGCCGGTGCAGTGGGCCCCAGGCTCCTCCTGGTGCAGGACAATGCCTGGCCTCATGTGGCTAGAGTGTTGGGACCTCCTAGATGAAGGCATTGATGCCATTGACTGACCCTCACATTCCCCAGACTTGAATCCTATTGGGAACCTCTGGGACGTTATGTATTGGTGCAGGTGACAAAGCCAACTAGCACCACAGACTGTCCAGGAGCTCACTGGCGCCCTGACCAGCCCTCAAGCAGTTGGGGATTTTGGTTTCCATTGACCATTGTTATTTTGTTCGCAACGAATTACAAATTGCACAGTAAAGATTTTGATCTTTGAAATATTTTTTTGAGACCTGATTTAAGTGTTAGCTTTATTTGTGAGCTGTGTATAAATATGCTGGGCTGGGAGACTTGAACCAAAATTGGATATGCCAAGCTTTCATTTAGGTTGATAGCTTTGCTGGAGGACAGTTGCCATAGCCACGCTTCCATCTTGCTACCAGTGTGTTGTGATTGCTACTTTTCTGTGTCCAGTAGTGGAACAATATTTCATGAAAATAACATATGGCGGAATTACCTGTTGTAATGTGAACACGGCATAACGCACAGCAAACGTTTCTTTGCTTTTGGAATGAAATTCATTCCCTGTAATATTTTCATCAGCTCTTTCAAATCTTTTGACTAGTCGAAACCTCATTCACTGAATACAACGATCTGAACAGTGCAGTCTGTTAACGCTGCCCACTATGTGTTGTTAGTTGATCGGATCGTGGCACCATAATGATGGCTTCTAATGATGTGAAAGGAATGATACCAGTGTTGTATTATAGAAAAGGTGCAGCTGCTTATTGTATCAATACAACATTCTTCTAGTGTTTATCTGAGATTGCTTTGGGTCCTACTGACAGACCTCTTGAGTTAAGGTATTTTGTGTTTCTGGAAAGAATGAAACGATAGCTGTGAATATGGTTGGAGAGCAGTTTACACATTTACAGATGAGAAGGTCAAAGCCATGTAGAATTGTTTAAATGTATGTCCCTTTGGAACGGACAGGAAGGAAACCTTTACAGATGCCCTGATGTATTCCTGTGCTACAACTTAAGCTTTAACATGCTGAAACCTAAATGACGCCTACAAGTCTCTTCACTCGCACCTTCATTTCAACCACTTTCTCTAACCACATATTTGCAAGCCTGCATTTCCCTTTGTAGTCAACACAAGCCCCATGTCTAAAGCTTGTTCTGGAAACATTTTGTCTTGCCTTTGTACCTAGCAACTGCGCTTTGATTGGCTGAGCCGGTGGCAAAGGGAGGGAGTGACTGTGGCGTGTGTACCCACTACTGCTTATGTCCTGATCACAGGGACAGTCTTATCTGATTCAAATCTTTCCCTTCCCCCACACTTACTACTTTCGGCGCATGCCTGCACTGGCTGCTGGTATTCCTAATGTAGTGTGCAGAGTTTTTTTTTTTTTTTACAGATATTAATGTGCTTGAGCATTTAATTCCATAGCAATCAATTTCAGCAGTTTATTTGTTAGTACTTGTAAGGCTAAGGTTTACTAGTGTCTGTCAAAGGTTGCTTTTCTGAGAATCCTGTTCGTGTGGCTTCCTGTGAGTTGGGCAACATAGCAGATCTGTCTGGGTGCAGTGGTACAAGACCACACACACACCTGTGGGGAATTCAGAGAACTCCGGTGCAGCTGAGGTGCTGATGTAAGACTGATGCTTTTTACTGTAAGCTGTCCTCAAACAGAACCTGCGGTGTCTCATGATTGGTCACATGGTTTGTGAAAGCACCAGGTCACTTAGTTTAGCAGCACCTCTTCAGACGTCAGTTGATCTGCCGATCTGTGTTGCAGAGAAGGACTGATGGAAGTCTGCTGTGGTGTTGCATCAGTCGGATTACGTCTATCTTCTCTTGAAAGTGAAATCCGCTGCGGTGCCGGTGTCATCTGAGTGGCCGTCGTTCCTTATCCCCTTTCGCCGTACCCTTATCAGTGCCTTGAACACGCTTAACTTGTCAGTCCATTGAGCTTAGACATGATTTTGCAGAGGGCTCTGAAATATAAGTCTTCATAATCGTGATCCCATGACTCCTGAATTGCCTCAGTGGGTAGACATTTTTTCCCTTGATGTTGTATTGTCTACTGACGGTTGTTTTGACCCTGCTTTGCAGCATGTCCCAGGGTTGTTGTTCACTTGAATCTGGAGGTGGTGTTAAAGAGGCAGCCTGCTTCTCCTGCCCTGATGCTGGTGGGGGATGGGGTTGGGGCTTGCTGGCTAACAGACAGGGCTTTGTCTGTGCTAGGATTCCTGCCCTGGGTTGTTTCATTAACATGTGATGGGACTGAGTTGGATCCGAGCCCACAATAGAGGCTAGCTAACATGCTACTCTTCAGCTTCTTCCTTGGCCACACAAGTGGGATTCTAATGTGCTTTATAACCATCTTAAAACTGTTCAGAGAGCTGTGTGAACGCAATACCATCGATTTAGAACTCTTACAAAGGAAGGTAAGAGGGATCAAAATGCTCTTCAGTACAATTAGTTTATATAATATTTGCAGATGGAGACAGACACGTAACTAAAGATCAGTGAGTCCGTCTGAAGAACAGTTCAGAAAACCTCCTTTTTCTATAAGTAAGAAAGTTACATCTCATAAAACTGACATTTCATCGATACATGTTAATCTGGTCTAAACCAGTTCTGTTTATACCTCTTATCAACCGAGCAGAGGTGTTTAGGAAAGCAATGCCACCTGAAGAAATCTAGGTGGATATCCCCCTCCCTGAACCCCTTCGTTGTATTGGTTTAATGCAGCCCGGAGCTGAGCCACCAGTCTGCCTGCCATGTGACTCATACAGCCAAGACTCAGACAGGCTTCTGCTTCTGTACAGCGTCTTATGAGGCATCAGCTGAACACAGGAATGCAGTAGCCAAGGGAAAAGGAATGTGGAGCGGGGACGGGGAAAAACCTTGATGAAAGTGATCGGGGATATCGGAAAGCAGATGTTTGCGTTTCACTGTTGTACCCACAGCATGTTACACTGCACTGTATTTAAAAGCAGCAGTATCCTCCGATGCGCTTTTTGATAGCAGCCCCAAGCCAACTAACCCTGCTGCTGGTCTCTTGTAGTGCGGCTCAGCAGAGTACATGGCCCCGGAGGTGGTGGAGGCCTTCAGTGAAGAGGCCACCAACTATGACAAGCGCTGTGACCTGTGGAGCCTGGGCGTCATCCTCTACATCATGTTGAGTGGCTACCCGCCCTTTGTGGGCCACTGCGGGAGTGACTGTGGCTGGGATATGGGTAAACCCTGCCACACTTGCCAAGTAAGAATGCCCCAGATTGTGTTATTCTACTTTTCACTTCTTTTTGTACTATGTCAGCTCCAAGAATGGAATCCAGAACCTAGGAATTTGTCAGGCCATACATTTCCTTATTGTTATGTTTTGGTAAAGAGCACTCTCTCTCCCCCCCAGAATATGTTGTTTGAGAGTATCCAGGAAGGGAAGTATGAGTTTCCTGAGAAGGATTGGGCAAACATCTCCTCAAGCGCCAAAGACCTGATTTCCAAACTTCTTGTTCGGGATGCAAAGAACCGCCTCAGTGCTGGCCAAGTTTTGCAGCACCCCTGGGTGCAGGGGGTATGTCTCATTCCACCCACAGCATCTTCAACTTGTTAATGCAGTTATATCTCTGTGCAATGAATGGGCGTTCTTTTCAGTCTAATGACAAGTTAAAATATCTCTCTGCTGTAGGGCTTCTCTGACACACTGCCAACATCCATCCTACATCAAAGGTGAGATTCTTTCAGTGTCTGTGAGGGGTATTGGGTGTACTCTTTCATAATGTTGATAGTTTGGTTCCTGGATGTGGATTTGACTGAAAGCTGTGGTAAAGAAACTTTACTGGGGCTGTGATGGTCCTTGAGGGGGCTCACTGTGTCTTTGCACACTTTCAGAGTCTGAAAAGGCATGGATAAGGTGTGTATTGTGAAGGGTCTGAGAGAATTCCCTGTTGCCATTTCTGGTTGTGGAAAAAAAATCAATTTTCTTTTGTGCCTGCCAGTATGCTGCATGTTTCTCAGCTAGGCAGCTTCCAATTTGAAACGCTGCTTGAATGTATTCACTATCCGCTTAAAATAGACTATCATAATGTCACAAGGCACATGTTATCAGCTGTTACTACTGTAAGCCGCAGCAGTTATTGCTTTGTGAAATATCTTTTGGGGGATTCTAATAAAGCTACAGTATATAGCTAATGGTCTGAAGAGTTATATATTTGGTCAGCATGAAATGGTTGACGTGTATATTAAGGAACTAAACTGGAAAAATGCGTCACTTTCCCCTAATGTTTGTTTGGTCTCCTACCTTATCAGGAACAGTGCCAAGGACCTGACGTTCTTTGCTGGCAAGGCAGTGGCCATGAACCGGCAGCTGGCTGAGCAGGCTGTGATGCAGGATCAGCAGATTGACGAGGGCCCAGTGGTCATCACAGCTAGCTCTACCTCCATGCGCCTCTCTCCTCCATCCAACTCCAAACTGGCCAAGCGCAGGCAAAGGGGTAGCCATCTTAAGACCGGCCCAGTCTCTGCGTCTGAGCTCTGCCAGCTCCTTGCCCCCCTTGCCATCACGTCATCATGTGCCTGAACCACCACACCCAACAAAATTGCCTCCTACATCTTAGGTGTCCAGGAATATGCTTAGCCTGGCACCAGCTCCTCAGCCACAGTGTACCCCCCACTATACCAGGAGATTACTGCCATGCCTGTTATCGATCTCCTAACTGCCTTCTGCCCTGAAGCAGCACTACTTCAGCACATTGACTGGGGGTATACATGCACACATCCTGGCTGAGGGGCTGCTGGGCCTAATGGACACTGGGAGCTCAGTGGTATGGGCTCCTCAAAGTCTACAGCGTTTGAACTAAGTTTAGACACCAAAGGTCTACCTGTTTCCACAAGTTATAACTGGATCCACTGTGAATTAAGTTCATCTGGAATGCCCCACCCACCCACCCAATGTCTGTACGCATACATGCTTATGCAATAGCCAAGAAGAAGGCCTTATAAGTGAAGGGATTCAGTGAACAGTTCAGAAGGTTCAAAGTCAATGCAGTTAGTCTGCTACAGTCCATTCTGTGGTTGAGACTTTCGAAGCACTTCAGATTATTTTGCTTTATCTTCATGGATGTGTCTGAGCCTTGTCTGCTGAAGGTTTATGCTCATTGTACAAAACCTTGTTGCTCTGCACTTAAGCCTGTACTGGGGACCCACTCTGACCAGCCCTCATGCTGCAATGCTTAACAGTACAGTTCCAACTTAACAAACCACCAATGGCCATGCATCATTCAATATTCATCCATGTCTTCTGTCATCAGGGAATTCCTCCAGAATCTCTGCAGTGCAGTAGGGCAGGGGTGGGCAAACTAAGGCCAGTGAGCTATCCTGCCTGGGGTTGGTAACATTTGAAATTATTTAGATATTATAAGGGACCTACTGTAAAAATCTTGCCCTTTTCTGGCCTGCAAATATTTCATTACAAAAACAATGTGGCCCTCCATTTAATTTCAAAATCTTGATGTAGCCCCTGAGCCAAAAATGTTGCCCTCCCCTGCAATGGGTCTCAGTTGAGTATTTTTTTTGCCTGGGATTTTGGTGTGCTGTCATCTGACTACGTTGTATTACATGTGAACATATTTACAGTTATTTGACTGCTGTTATTAAAAGCACATTTGGCTGATATGATTTAGCTAACCTTTTTTATTTTTTCAGAGATTGGGGTTGAAAGGGGAACTTGACGCTATCCTCTCCAACAGCCATTTTGAAACCCAGGTCTGGAGGAATGCCTGTCAGTCTGCAACCTCACTAATTTGTTTCAGTACATTGACTTGAATGACTGCTTCTTTCAGATTGGGTTAAGTGTCTTACTCAAGGACAGAATGTTGGACCTTGCTGGCACTGATTTGATTTAGGAGACTTTCGGTTATCTGATTGGTAGATTCACCCCAAGCGATTACTGTTTCTGATACTTCGAAGTGTTCTGAAATGGAAATTGATTGGTTATTATTACTATCTTAATGTTAAATGTAATTGGGTACTAGGTATTTTGAAGGGTTTTGAAAGCAATTATCTTTTATAACCCATGCAGCCCACAGACTGACCATGCTTTTCTTTATTGCTGGTGGAGAATGGCTGCTCTGCAATGTGGTTCACATCTGATCAGAATCAAACTTTATATTAAACATGAAAACCAAATATTTAGGAAAAGCAGTCAAGGTGGGGTAGTGGGTGTAAGTCGATTTTAGATTTTTTTTAAAGTTGAACTCCATACCAGTGTGTGACCCCCACACTGCTTTAATGTGTTTTTATATATGTTTTATCCTTATGCAGGTGTTCATGTGGAACACTGGGTGTTCTTTTGAAAGCGTTTGTTTTCAAAGTGTTTGTTCCTGTTGAAAGTTCAGAGTAAGTTGACATGGATAGTTTTTTACGAATGTCCAGTGAAGGCTTTTTCAAAACTCATTTTATGTGAAAGTTCTGGCAATGATCTGTTTGGAAACTATTTTCAATATTTCCAAAATCAATATTATGGCAGTAGGTTCTCTAAAGACTAGCCATTTGCCAAAGAGGGTAAAATACATTTAAGTATGACTTGAGGTGTGAAGTTTAAGGAGATCTCTCCCATTACCAAGGAGTAAGAAGCTACTGGTTTGTGGGACTCCGAAAGGGGGAAAATGGATCCCTTGACATCAAAGGGCCCATTATGCTGATAATAGGACACTGATTGTAATTCTTTTTAAAGAAATGTCCACATTTTGTTTTATGTCTTATAGTAAGACTTACTTGAATTTACTGTACATGCAGCAGTTTCTTAGTTTAGGGAAACTGCTTTGCTAACAATCTCTGAACCCAAGCATTAAGCTGTGTAGGGTAATCTTTTGGGTTTTGAAATACCTATACAATTCAGTATTTCTTCCTTTTATAGTTTTGAAAATGCATTGCATTACATTTCTGCCTTCACCTGTATAATGACAACTTTCTCCCTACATTTTGTTAGGGTGGGTTTCTTGGAAATGTAGGACACTTATTTCAAAGGTATATAACTTTGGTTTGAACAATTTTTGTCCAAAGCAGTAGTCCATGCACTGCCTTTAATCTGGAACAAATGGATAATGGCTATCATGCCTTGTTTTAAACTTTTAAATGCTGTTAATTTTTAAAAAATGTTTTTAAACAAGCATTCAACTTGTCAATCATTCACTTTTCCACAATTCGAATGTAGCCGGCAGTCAACTGAATATCTAATATTTGAAATGTTTTTCATAGTTCGGTTTCAATTAGGTATCCTTTTATGTTTTTCTTCAAATGTTGACCCATCTCTTCTAAGTTGTGACATGGTTGTTCAAATCGTAATACTTTTAAGCTCAAGATAATGGGACGAATGTTTGAATAATCTTTAGACAAAAGCAGTGGTTCTTTTTTTTCTTTTTTTTTTATGAGCACTTTACCATGTGACTGATTACAGTTCATGCAAAGCAAAATTTGACTTGCAGACTTTTGTAATTTTTTTCTAGATGAATAAACTATAACTGCTTTGAACCAATTATTTGATTTATTTTTGGAAGTTAACAAATGTTTTTGGGCCAATACAAAGAGATTTGTTTGTAATTGGACATTGTAATTGGGACGAGAGGGGGAGGAAAGGTGACTTAAGGTGTTGCTGAGTTGACATGAATCCATTAAAAATATCTGTTGGTAACAAACTACCTGAATGGTCATGTGGTTAAAACCAGAATTTGGCAGAAAGACTTTGCTTCAAGCAGTACAAAACCTGTCACTCAGTTTGTCAGACCGTTGATTGTGGAATGTTGTCTAATAGCTGTGCTAGCTGGTGTGAACTGGAACACTCAATACAGATTCTCAGACATGCTCAAGGGGTCACTAACATGACTGTGCTGTCTAAATCCGTATCGCACCAACAACTGAGGACCAGCAGTCCTGGAGCTGCAGAGACTTCATCTTGAATGAGGTTCTGCTCCTGCCCCTGGGTTGCTGGTGCACCAGGAAAGGATTTTGGCCAGGGCTACTCAATCCTGTTACTGGAGAGCTACCACTCTGTAGGTTCTCTCCGACCCTAATTTTGCACACCAGATTCTATTAATAAGCTGGATGACACATTAAGTCCGGCTAGTCATGAGCAGGGCTGGTGAGAACCTATTGGATGGTACATCGCCAGGACCAGCATTTTGCCCTGGACCGGGCCATATTCAGCATCGACTGGCTGAGGTGATGGTGGCAGGTTAATCAGCTGAGAATCGCTCAGCATTGAAATTGCCATCAATAAAACTTTTTTTGTTGCCCATAGCGCATGCCTGCCCACAGCCTTAGCAGCCACCACGGGTCTGTTCAATGATTACACTGGCTAATTGCTGGTCCACTTGACCCCACACATGTTGTGAAAACTGGTTTTCCTCTAGGATGACTGAAGTATGTTACAATGGCAAACTGTAGTCAGGTCAACCTTGGTAATGATGAAATCAGCACTGAATTCTTAGAACCGTCATGTCAATTGCACACCTTAAAACTTGAGGAAGCTTTGGCACTGTGTTGCATGACATTTTTGTGTCCTCTTAAAAAAAGATGAATGCTTACTAACAAGATTCAGCTATTTTTGCAAATAGACAAATACCTGGGATGTTTTATTTCCTGTCATGAAACATCGGAGCAACGCAAATAAAAATTCTGACCATCCTTACCCAGCAGGGCATGTTGCAATATTCTCTGATTCTGCTATTTCAATCAGAGCATTTCCCATCAAAATAATGGTACAATATGTCTTTAAACTTTAAAAACCATGTTGACCACTTGGCCAACCTCAACATTTCTGCAGAAATACAACCCAAAAAATCCTCTATATAATCATTTACAGTTTTTCAGGTGATTAAAAGGTAACTTGCAAAAATATTTAATATTTCTGTTGCTTTGAAAACTACATGGTAGTGAACCCATGGCCTACCAATCTAAAACTGTCACAATTTCTCCTGCAATGTACAGTAACTCTCACTATCCCTGTTGCAGTTTACAACAAATGGAGGCAATCCTTTTGAAATGTATTATGAATCACCTCTGTATATATGAATCACCTCTGAAATGTACACATGCCTAAACTAAGGAATAATAATAGTTGGTTTGTAAAGCTATTACACATTCATTATACATTCTGACTTTTAGCTATTCCCAAAAGATTCCCCGAACAGTTATCCCGATGACTACATTTCAAGTCATGTGACCTGATTTATTGAATGATTTCATCTTAAGTCAAAGACATAAGAACACATGACTATTTACACAAAGCAGCTGATGCAACTAGCTGTAAGAGGTATCGCTTATGTTCACCCATGAGATCTGGCAGTGTGGTTAATCAACCATTAACAGCCATTGCATTCTGATCAGATATTGTACTTTTTCGAATGCAATATAATATCATGTTTATTTTACTACTAACATAACCTTTAATCTCAAGGAAGTTATGAAATATTCTGATCAGATATTGTAATTTTGCCAGTTGTGACATAGTACAGGAAAGGAATCTCTATCTATGTTTCAATCTTATTTTACTATGAAAATCGTTGATCTCACAGAAATTATGTAATAGCAATCCTATTTTGCCTGGGTTTGAGGTTACAAGAATGGATAAACATCAAGTAGCCAAAATCAAATTTAGCGTGGGCATTCAGGGCTTACAACATAATAAATAACTTCCTTGACTGATCAATAGTGTAAAATGGAAAATTATAGAGCAGAATAGAAAATGCATCCAACGGTTGTCTAGATGCCTAACAGGGAGAAATCAGGTTCTGTATACATTGTCATTGAAGGTATCTATCATTTTATTTTGGTCAACTGGGTGATACCTCCAACTTCAGTTGCAGATCCCACCTGATGACCTAGTTTAAAATGTGTTTGATTGGTCCAACATGGTCATCAGGACTCAACAAATATACAGAAATTATGATGGTAATGGCCTTAATGCAGCTGACATTGACTAAATCACAAATGAACCCTTTCCCCAGCATGTTCACCAGTTTCCTAAGGCTGTGAGAGTGATAATGTAGGAGTTCATTAGGCGAGAGGATAGGCGTGCCTAATTTTAAAATAGATACATTTGTTTGTTTGCTTTCGAGAACTGACACATGCAAAATATCTAATAAATATTAAATACATGTTTAATTTTTACTGAGGTTAATATCTTGAAAATGGCAGCAGGGAGTTGTTATTATGAACTGTATACTTGTTTTATTATTTAAAAGTAAAACATGAATTACATTCTTCAAATGAAGTATCCTGAAGATGATGGACTTCTGAATCCCCTTGCCAATGTCCGGAAGTTACCCCCAGAGTTTGGTCAGTGATGTGACAGTGGAGGGCTCTCTGAGCCAGTTGGTTCATAGATTTCAGTGGCAGAGGATCAGCTCTTACATTTGCGTCTCTCTCCCCCTAGTGTTCACTTCATAAAACTACTACCTAAAAGTATTGCAAACAGTCAATCCAAATGTACAATTAATCCAACAGATTACTTTATTTATGTATTTAATACATTGGTTGAATTTAACACTGCTTTCATCGGTAAGAGTAACTGTTGTGGAAGGTATATTTGTCTTTGAATATGGTGGAAATGTTGAAAGCATTATTAAAGGGCAAATATCATTGAATTAGCATAGCATGATTAGCTTTAAAATAAACCTCCTCAGCCCTGACCTTGACAGAAAGATCCTGCAGGGTCTGATAGTACAAGTGGTTGTACTGTTATCATATAGTCATCACTTATGTCGTTGTTCATAAGGGACCTCCGTCCCACCTGAGGCCGGCACAGGATGTGTGGGATTGCCTAGTGTTTGATGTGGAATTCACACTTGTCCAACACTAATGATCTAACTTTGTTAGGCTGAAAATGTTGGCCACTCCCAAAACATTTGCTAAACTCTTCTGTTTCGGGTTAATCTCAAGGAGGTTTAATATATGTATTTCCCATGAATGAAACATGTACTCTGGGCATAGGGATGCACATACCTCATCTGACAAAATTTTTCACCAAACTTGAATTACACTCTCACCACAAATCAGCGCATCACGTTTTCAACCATTTCACTTGTCCATTTGCTATACTATTGGTAAGATCTGCAACCAAATAATGATTTATCTTTTCTAGCATTTTAAACTTTTCGAAAAATAACTGTTTAGAAAGGCCATGTGTTACACTGATTAAACCTAGTCAAGGACAAAAAAATCTAGTTCAACAGACAGATTGAGATGGTTTGTTTAGTAGTAAACTAGGAAATATCTGTGCGAAACCGGCCCATGGACTACAAACTGCCAGACGCCTTCGCAGCTCGGAAGGGAATGCTTGTGGGCGTGTTGGCCCAAAAAGTCACTTTTACGCTCAGGTCTCAACACACATCGTATGGAAGGCCTAATTATGTAGAAGCGTGTTCATTTGGCAGCATGTTCGGTTGAATTGGATGCCTTGAACATGCCTCGCTCATCTGAAGCGCATTTGCTTGAGAAAGTATATGGTTAGGTAAATTATGTTCAATTATTCCGTTACAACTGAACACTGTTACAAAACCGTACGTGTTTCAAAGAAACCTGTTTGTTTGGGTCTGAACGTGTCCTGTTAAGAGGAAGGGAGGTCCGGTTATTAAATGTTAAAATGTTTTAAGTATAATCCATTATTGTTTCATGACTTTATTCGGGGGTGATGACTAAATCTGTTTTGAATCATTATTGTCCTCTACAAATGCCATAATGGGTCGTGCATCTGTCTTTGGATCCAAACGTGTCGGGTTTACAATTTATGCTGCCACGGCTGCGCAATTAAGGCTGTGCAAGCAGTGAACGGTTTTGAAATGATCATGTTTATGCAAATCACTTGTAGCGAGCTCAAGCATGCCAAGACCTATGAAAGCTGTGACTAGAAATCAGGTTTATTCCACCAAATATTGATTTCTGAACTCGTCCTAAGCTAAAACATTAGAATTTTGTTGTTGAAAAATGAATATGTTTTCTTGGCATTATTTGAGGTCTGAAAACAGACCTTTTGGGGGGTTTTTTGACCTGTTGTTATTTTCCACAAATAAATACTCTAAATGACAATATTTTATTTGGAATTTAGCGGTAGTGGTCAGTAGTTTATAGAATAAAACAAAAATGTTCATTTTACTCAAACACACACATATGAATAGTAAAACCAGAGAAACTGATAATCTTGCAGTGGTCTCTTAATGTTTTCCAGAGTTGTATGGCACATATGCCACATATACTCTTAGCAAAAAGCATTATGCCATTTAAAGGCTTTACAATGGTCGTTTCAATAGGCCAATATAAGCCGTGAGACATTTTCCTTTGTGGACTTTTGTTTATAGTAGGCCAAAATAAACATCTAAATACATATTCGGTTTCTACACTCGATTAATCTGAATAATTCAAAAACAGATTTAATCAGTATTTGCCACAGAATATGAAACTATAATGGATTATACGTAAAATGTTTTTTGAAATGACTAACCTCATCATCCTGCCATTGAATCAACATGATTCCTTGAAGATTCAAAACCTAAATAAACATCAACATGAAAAGTCTATTTTGCATCAACACGCCCTCAAGCGTTCCATTCGGAAAGGGGAGGTGTCTAACGTCAATGTGTTGCGTGTAGACGTATCAAGGTCTTCATTCCCGTAAAACTGATTGGTGGTCAGTCTCAATTACCTCGTCCGGTGGTCAATTGATCCCTACAGCAATTTCCTAAATTCAACACACCTTGTCTTTCAGGTCGGAACTAGGGTTGCCTCCACACTCTTAACTGATTGGCTTAGCGAAATGTAAAGCGGTGTATATATTTTTTAAGTGTCGCAATTTGTCTCATTTGAGAGATAGTCACGTTGAGGTTCAGCACTGGAAGGTAATGGTTCCTTTATTTCACACCCTGCAGGCTTATTTTCATAATCTGTGGATTTAATGATTGTTTTGTTCGTGTTGTATGAATACGTTAATTGGTATCACCTTAGACTTATGTCACTTAGCCAAAACCTAATTCTATCAGAATAATTTTGTCAAACACCTGCTTTGAATGAAATTTAAAATGTTTGCCATATTTGTAATAGACATTACAGGCCTGTTGAATGTTGATTGCATTTTTCTCTAACTAATTCTCATTCTTTTATTTTATAGGCTCTTTGATTAGGAGTGCAAAGAGGACAACTTTCTCATCAGGATGCAGCTTCTGAAGACTAAATAATGACTAAAGTGTTCATGGAATTGTATTATGAAATAAAGCTAATGTCTGGTTGGGTTAAATTCGTAGGCTACTGGCGTAGCGAATTCTGCAGCATACGTCTAACGTTACTGAACTCCTTAAAGCTTGGAAGTGATTTATTGTACCTCAAATTGAATGCAGTTGAATTCAAAGAACCATTTTAAGTAGAACACAGCAGGCTGTAGTGAAGGTTCGATACCAGCAGGTTGGAGGTAGTGTACCGATGGGCCATTGATCTCAATATTCGCAACTCCCACATTTGATTTCTTAACCTATTGTTAATATACAAAAACTCTTGACATGTTTTCAAATATAAAATGAAACATTTTAACAAGTCCCGGCCATTATTATTATTATTATGGACAGAATAAACCCCACTTACACACTCCCACAACTCTCAGTCAAATAGCATTCTAAATTACGTAAATCGTTGCGAGATGTGGGGCTTTCTCGCGACAGTTGTCTTTAGCCATCCAACATGGCGTCGTAGGGACGATGTTATTGTTGTATTAGCTACGTAAAGCTAGCTATGCGAAGACAAGTGAATTCCTGTCGATTTAATCAAACTAAAAAAGAACCAAGCATAACAAATTGTCTGTATCACTTCTGCGGGTATGAGACAGGTCTGGGAAGACGATGCTGAGATCCACCGGTTTCTTCCGTGGGATTGACTGCCCGTTTTACACGGATAACGTTAGCTGCAACGGGAAAACAAAAAGCGACAAAGATGGGTGCAAAAGACCATACTGTCATTTCAGACACAGCAAGCAGAGACGACCTTATGTATCAAATGAGATTAGAAAATCTAAAGAACTTTACTCCGTACAAAATGGTGAGTTGCTTTCTATTGTAGTCATATGTATTGTTAGCTAATTGGCTAACGGTACTAGCTGGTACTGTACGTAGCTATCCGGCTGTGTGTTGAGCCAGGTTTAACGTTATGTTGCAGTGTCTGTGGTGCTTTAATGTTTAACTACCTAAGGTGCCAGTTTCGCAGACAATTAACAAAATTCATGGTAAAAAAATGTATGGAGATTCTTCATTGAGCGTGATTCTTTGTTGTGGTCCAGGATTTGCCTTAATCTGTGTCCGCAAAATCGGGCCAAAATATGCAGCATTTTATCTTAACAGTTGTTATGATTGGCTATAATTATGAAGTTGAATGACTGATTTTCTGAAGCTCGAGTTTTATTAACACCTTTTGGAAATGCAATCCTCAGTATAGACAACTTTTAAGCACTGTGCCTTTATTTTAGATACGTTATGTTGACGTCGTTGATGATGCATTGAACTCCGAATATGTTGGTTGTTGAAAATACCACTTTAAACCTTATGTCTCTTCAAAATTTAGACATAATGGGACAACTATATAACTCAACTGAACTATAAGAATACTGTGAAACTGTACTTAAATATTTGCTAATCATAATCTATATATTTTGGCTCTCCAGAGCAAGGAGGCTATGACCCATTCAACCCAGAGGTAGTGAGACCTGAGGAGCAGAAGAATGGGGAGCCTGCTTCTGCAACAGTGGATGTTGGTGCCCTGGAACTTGAGTTGGTTAACCGTGCAATTGAAGAGGTACGTAGTGAGGTGGAGTGGGAAAAGAAGAAGCTCTCACGAATCGGGGACCAGGAATATGACCCTACCAGCAGTTCCCCCAAATTGGTTGTCAAACAGCCAAAACCAGTCTCACAAACTGGGGACCAGAAATATGACCCTACCGCCAGTTCTCCTAAAACGGTGGTTAAACGTCCAAAACCACCGTCTGCTGCATCCCACTTGGCATATGATCCAGGCAGATACCAGATTACCTCAACGGCTGATTACAACCCCACCCCTCGCTCCAGTAAGTACACCTTGGATCCGGACAGCAAAAACATCCATGCCAGCTCCATGGAATATGTGCCCACGTCAGTTACCAAAACTGCTGTGAAAAATCCTGCTCCTCAAATAACCTCTTCCCCTACTAGTCCTAAGTACTCCTCTAAAGCATCCCCCTGCAAGAACAAGTACACAGTGGATCATTCTAAACCATCCACAGACATGGAATATGACCCTCTTTCCAACTATTCAGCTAAAATTGCTGGCAATAATAAGAAAGACCAGAGGACATGTGCTTCTAAGGGTGAAGGGAAAAAGAGACTTCACCATTCAGGGACAGAGAAGCGATCAACAGATGAGGAATACGTGCCGACCATTAAGAAGCCCCGACAAGTGGTACCAGACCCTCTGAAGTACACTGCACGTTTTTCTGAGTCTGATGAGGAAAGCTCTGGGACAGAGTACCGACCCACCTCTTTAAGCCGCCTGCAAAGGAGGAAGAGCAGCAGTGGGTCAGTGGAGGAGGCCTCTGTTCCAGATAAAGGGGAGAGGACAGAGGCAGCCCCAGTTAGGTTAAAACAACGCAGTAGACAGTGTTCTAAAGAGCAGGAGGACTCAGCACACTGGGAGTCAGAGGACTCTGAGAACCATGAAGTAGCTAGGCAAAAAGACAAGTCGGTGACAGAAAAGGTGCCAGCTAAAACGATTCACACGAAGAGCAGCAAAGTAGCGAAGGTGCTTACATCTGAAAAAGAGTCAAGTAAAAAGACTGGTGTTAGCAGTGGGAGCAGTGGTAAAGAAAAAGTACCAGGGGATGGTAAGAAAATTTCAGATTCAAAGAAAATACTCCATGAATCTGACAAAAAGGACAGCAAGAATCAGGCAAAGAAGGATGAGAAAAGAAAGATGAAGGATAAATCTATAGACAAAAGCAAGAAAGAGGGAAAGGAAGAAAAAAGAGGTGACGGGAGGAGTAAGATCAGGACAGACAAAGCAAAAGGAGGGTCAAGTAAGAGAGAAAAGGGGGATGGTGACAGTAAAACATCCAAGACTTCAGACAAGGAAAAGGACTCTTCTAAATTTAATGAACACAAGAATGGTAATCATGACAGCAGTGGAAAGGAAAAGGACTCCAAGAGAGTTGGCAAAGGGCGTTCCAACAGCAGTAAATACAAGGTGAAGAAAAATGACAGCAGCTCCCCCAATGGCAAGACGGGTAAGGTGAAACAAAGATCTCTAAGTCATGTGGATCTGTTTGGGGATGAGAGTGCAGAAGACAAAAGTGAAGAGGAGGAGGAAACCATTGTAAGGAAGTCAGCTGCTGCTTTCAAGAGAGGCAGTTTAAATAAGAGGAAGGCCTCTGAGCTCACCCCCTCATCCTCTGAGGATGAGGACGCTAATGCTGAAGATGACAGGGGTTTTGCTGACATGTATGGTGTGCGTGTGGACTACTCCAGTCTGCAGGTGGACCTGGACTTTGACCTAGATGATGATGATGATCCAATGGAAGAGTGCTTGCGGATCTTCAATGAGTCCAAGGATATAAAGACCGAGGACAAGGGAAGACAATTGAAGGTACATATTGACATCTGTCTCAATTCATTATAGCTTCTCTATAATATTTCCTTCGATTAGCTTTCACTGAAGTTTTGGCTGTTCATACAGGTAAGTATTGATATCATTTTCTTTAGAATGGGTCTAAATGGAATGTGTTTTATTAATATATTGTCTCAAAAGTTAATTTGTCTCATTTCTCAGCTCTCTAAAGATTCAGAGGATGAAGAGGCCACAGAGACCAATCTGACAACTCTCTTTCCTGGCCAGAAGAAGAGGGTTTCACATTTCTCAGCTAAAGGAAGTGTGAGTTGGTTTTCGGGTATTTAACCAGACTTCTGTGGTTACCACCTTAGTATAAAATAATCAAATACAAACTGGATTTCATTTTTCAGACTGAGGTGACCCCAAAGCCTCCTCCATACAGGAGGCTTACTGCCCAAGAAATCTGTTACCAGCGCATGCAGATTGCCCAGCAGCAGGCTGCCCAGCTTGCTGCAGCCGTTAAGACCGCCTCTGCCACCGCGCCCAGACCCAGACCCACCTCCAACCCCTTCCCTGGGGAGAGGAAGAGAGTAGCGCACCGCCCCGCCCCTTTGCCATCTTCCTCCAAGTCTGGTAGGAATGCTTGCAATAAGAGTCTTGTCATGTCACCATATTGTCAGGTCATCTAACACAGAGTTTGAATATACACTACCTGCCAAAAATGTGGGCACACCTACTCATTCCAGGATAGTTCTTATTTTTGCTATTTTACCCAATGTACGATAATAGTGAACATGTCGAACTTATGAAATAACACGTTCAATCATTTAGTAACCAAAAAGTGTGTAAAATGCATTTATATTTTAGATTCTTCATAGTAGCCACCCTTTGCCTTGATGACAGCTTTGCACACTCTTGATATTCTCTCAGAGTTAACGTGAGATTGAATTTACATTTGTTGAAATAAGAAGCACAATTCGAAGCAACTTTTTGTTTAATTGAGCATTGGGTGATTCTGGTATATGAATATCATCATATACCATATCAAAGCATCGGGCCAATATTTTTTGCGTGCATGTGTGTGTGCGTGCATTTGCGTGCGTGCGTGTGTGTGTGTGCGTGCGTGCGTGTGTGTGTGTGCGTTAAAACATATACACACATACATGCATAAGGCTGACACTAATAATATGAAGCCAGAACGTGTCATGAAAGTTGTGTGATTATCCTTTATTTCTCTATTTGGCTGCAGGGCTTGCAGAGGCTAAGCCCGCAGGCAGCAGAGTGTTGTCTCCTGTGAGGGCCCTCCCAGGAGGCCTGTCTGTGAAGGCCCAAACATCAGCCGGCATCCTGTCAAAGACCACCACCACTGTTGTACAGAAGAGAGTGGCACACACTCCCACAATGAAGGTAATTCTGGGTATTTATATAGTATCTCAACAAATCTAATTGATGCATAATGTCTGATGTCCGACACTGAGATTTTACAGCATTCGTTTGTCCAACACGTTGGTTTTTTGAACAGCACCAAGATGGACAAAATGCTACCTGTACAATGTGACTGTCATGACAAATTACCCTGTTTCAAATTTTCTATATTTTCCATATTAATAACTGTTATCGTAACTTCAATCAAAACATAATGTTAGATTCTGTGCACAGGAGTAAAAAACTGCACATATTTGTGTTTTCTGTAATTTAGTAGTTATCCAAAACCAAATGCCCCTGGTAATTCAACAGTTACTGGTTGTGCCAAGTTAAGCTGCGATGGCTGCAACAAAACAATTCCCATTCTTGTTTACTAGTTTCTTAAATCTTATTAATTTTGGCCTACTCTTCCCAGAAGAAGTGATTTCTGAACCGTTGAATGGATCATGTGACAGAAGCAGTAGTTCATGTTGGATTTTATTTGCTAGTTGTACAAAGGGGATGCTACGTAGGTGCAGCTTCATGCTTAGTTTTTGCAGAAGGTGTTTGACAAAGCTTTTAAGAAGCAACTTTTTTCACAAGCCACCAAAACAGAGTGATTTGTGTTTTCAGAGCTCTGCAATGAAGCGTCCTGTGATTCCCACCGAGTTTGGGGCAAAAGTACCCACTAACATCCGTCAGCGCTACCTCAACATCTTTATAGATGAGTTCCTGAAACTCTGCCCCTCAGAAGACTTGGCTTTCCAAATGGTATGTGAGATTGGATTGAACTACATATACAGTTAGTGGCTGCGCATCCACTTATTGTGGCTGCACTTTCTCCGGGTTTTTAAGTAAAATCTGGACCCGCAGACACACCCGTTTTAATGAAATCCATCCCGGTCCACTGTGCGTGCTCCTAGCACTGCTGGTTGGGAGTCTGAAAAGGCTGGATGCATAATGTCTAAATATGTCATCTGGGTTATAACTGCTGACTGTCTCTAGGCCCTGGAAGAGGAGAAGGTGGTATATGACCGGAGCAGCAGTAAGAACATCTACCTCAACGTTGCAGTCAACACACTGAAAAAACTGCGCAGCAAGAGCAGCGCCCCCGTCTCAGCCGTTGCCCGTATGTCACTGATACTCTGTCCGTGTAACAGCTTGTTCGGCCGAGTTGTTTGCCATTTTCCTGCGGCACTGATCTAGGATAAGATTTCCAAAAATGCCAGGCTTTTTTGTCACAAACACCAGTGTCTAATCAGCCCGGCTGTCTCACAGGGAGCCCTACAGTGCTGGGGAACAGAAAAGCCCAGTCCCATGAAGAGGTGCTTGGGGGACGGCTCGCAGCCAAGACCAGCTTCACCATCAACCGGACTGGCAAGCAGCAGGAGGAGAACCTCAGCGGTGGGTAGCTGGTTTTCTATTGGTTGGTGGTGGTGTTTCTCGTTGTAGAGGATTAATTGGGTTTGGATTTGTTTCGGCTGTCCGGCTGCAGGTGTCACTCTGTACCGGAAACTGAGGGATTATCTGATGACGGAGGAACAACTTAAGGAGCATGGATACCCTAGGCCACATCCGGAACGCTCTGGTAGAGCAGTGGTTCACAATCTACCAGAGAAGAAGAATGTTGATGGCAAGTCCCCCAAAAGCACCAATGTTACATTTGTGCATTTTAGTGATTCAGCAGATGCTCTTATCCAGGGCTATTTACAGAAGTGATTGCATCAGTGTTTGTACTGGGGAATTGAACTCGTAGCCCTGGCGATGCGAGTAGGGGTGGGTATTAGCACTGATCTGCTGAACCCTATAGCTTGTTTAACCTGGTAGATTACTAAAGGTTAAAATTAAACATGGATGACTAGGCGAAATGTTGTTCAACATGAACAAATAATTCACAAACAGCTCATCACTGGTGACAGAAGAACTACGGAGATTATTGGCTTCTGTTACAGAACCTTTCTAGGATGTCCAGCACACTGTTCCTCCAGGTACCTCGTCAATCTGGAGGAAGGTCTGGCGATGTCAGCCTCCCTTTAAGCACTTGGCTGGCTGTAGTGCTTCGGTGAAATCGGGTTGCATTGCTCCTCACCCAACCAACCCGGCGTGCGATATCTGCTAGTTTGAGAACAACCTGCGAGGCTAAAGTTTAGTTGGTGTGCAGAACAGCCAGCGTGGGGCAGCTCCATTAATACCACAACACGTATGATATTAGCAGCGTTGTCCGTCACGATGGCTGGCTCTTTCTCTCTAACCGCTCACTCATTTAACCCCTCCAAAGTGAAAATGCATAGATAATTTTTTTTTATCTGGAAGATTTTCATATCATCCAAACAAGAATCCCAATCAATAGGAAACTCGTTTATTCCCAGCCCTAGTACCAAGCACCATGCTATTCCAGCAGTGCTACAAGGGTGGTCCTAGTACCAAGCACCATGCTATTCCAGCAGCGAGGGTGGTCCTATGGGATAGGGTCTCATTTAGTAGGCGCATAAAGGTAGACTTAGGGACTTAAATGGACTCTGGGTATCTCCTGCCTCTGTGGTCTTCTGACTGCATGTGTCACTCATTCCACACCCAGCCATGTGTGTAGGCTCAGCTGATGAACCAATATAAATCATTATTGGAATAAAAAAAATTGGATGAGGCTAAATCGTTTTTTATCAATTGTATTTCATTTCACAGTGGTTCATTGGTAAGTGATCTGTGCAGATAAAAGTTCTGTGTTGCGCACCTACCGCTGTCTGGCTGACCTGGCGTACCTTCGTTAATCTCTGGCACTGCTTGGGAAAAAGAAGTTTATGGATTCTTATTGTGCTCCCCAAAATGCCCCCTACCAATAATACAGTTCAATTAACTGTGCTGTCAAATAATAACGCTGAAAGTAATGATGATGATGACCATTTATTCAGCTCCTATAATGCAGTACAAAAATAATAAAAGCTATCTGAGGGCTTTTGACATGCAAAGACACAAACCGAACCCTTCCATACTGTAACTCTAGGGTTTTTATCTTACAATGTGACATCCCCGCAGGGACAATTAATGCAGTGTCAGTTTGTTTTGCTTAAGGCCCATTTTCCAGTGTCGGGTCTCTGAGCTTGACAGTTTTTTTTGTAATTTACTTTTTTTTCTGCAGGAGACCTACATTTCAAACTTTTAATCAGGTCTATGATGATAATATACTGACTTCATGTTTGTTTTGAATTTATTTCATATTTCTTGTCACGTCTTCCAGAGAATTAAAAAAACCTATACAGTAACATTAAGGGAAACCGCATTTATTAACTTTAACTGTTTTTATTTCTGGAGAATGGCATTCACTTAATCTGTCTCTTTCTAAAGCATTTTCCAAGGTGTGCTGTCGATGTGGGGCAGAGTATAAGATCAACGCCAATGGTGGCTGTGTTCGCAAGGAAGAGTGTCATCACCACTGGGGTCGTTTGCGCAGACATAAAGGTAGGGCTGCCTGTCATACATTGTAAGACGCAAGGCTGTATTTGCATGCTTCAAAGGGGAACCAGGATTTGAACTTAGTCTGATATTTTCAATTAGACTAGCATTACCTTTTATTGTGTGCGCGTGTCTGTTAACAGTGTCAGGAGGCTGGGAGACCAACTATAACTGCTGTTCAGGGGCCGTGGGCTCTCCGGGCTGCTCAGTGTCTACGGTAATGCATCAAACAGTTTGGGTTGTTAACATGAATCCGAACGAGCCAATGACAGTTTAATTTCAGACAGGGCAATTTTGTCCATTGTATGTTGTGAATGCTACTCATTGGGCTCGATGACGCCCATGCGAAACAGAACAGCTTCTCAGTCTTTATTAATAAACACCGCCTCCTGTGTTTCCACAGCAACATGTTCAAGACGGACGCAAAGAGTCCCTGGATGGCTTTGTTCAGACCTTTGAGAAGCAGCTGCCCCCGGATGGCAACGGGGGCGTCTACGCCCTGGACTGTGAGATGGTCAGCCGGCTGCTGCACTGCTTTATCTGGGCCCCAGTTAGAGTGCTGAGGGTTGTTTTTAATCGCCTGTCGTGTGTGTTCTGGTTTCTCCAACTTTCCTCTGTAAATAGTGCTACACAAAGCAGGGTCTGGAACTGACCCGGGTGACCGTCATCAACTCCGATCTGAAAGTCATCTACGACACGTTTGTCAAACCTGAGAGCAAAGTGGTGGACTACAACACACGGTGGGGGTCCTCCGGGAGACCGAGAACCTTTGTTCAGTCTGGAGCCTCTGCGTACCCGTAGTAACGTTATTGGTGGTGCTCTGTGCAGGTTTTCAGGTGTAACAGAGGAGGACCTGGAGAACGCCACCATCACCCTGAGAGATGTACAGGCGGTGATGCTCAACATGTTCAACGCTGAGTCTGTCCTCATAGGACACAGCCTGGAGAGTGATCTCTTTGCCCTCAAGGTGCACACGCGCACACCCTCCCCTAACTGTGCGTGTTTGTGCGTGCGTGTTTGTGCGTGCGTGTTTGTGCGTGCGTGTTTGTGCGTGCGTGTTTGTGCGTGCGTGTTTGTGCGTGCGTGCGTGCGTGCTTGCGTGCGTCTTTGTGCGTGCGTAATTTATATCCTCTGCTGTTTATATAGATCATACACAGTACTGTAGTGGACACAGCCATTGTTTTTCCCCATCGCCTGGGCTTGCCTTACAAACGGGCCCTGAGGAACCTTATGGCAGACCATCTCAAACGCATCATACAGGACAGTGGTAAGAAGCTGAACCCCTCACTGCACTGCTTATTGTTATCAGAATTAGATTAGCTTTTTAAAAGCATATTGGTCGCGTGTCAACACATCTCCGTTTGCCTTCTCCTGGATTCAGTCAACGGCCATGACTCCAGTGAGGACGCTTGCGCCTGCATGCAGCTCATGATGTGGAAGATCCGAGAAGACGCCAAGGTGAAGAGATGACCTCTGCCCCCTCCGTCCCTCCTCCCCCTGACCAGACATCTGTAGCGAGAGGGAATGCACGCGGGCCCAGGAAGAGAACGGTCCGTCTGCCAGGCCAACAGCTCAGCCCTCAAGCTCCCCCGAGTCCGGCGGGCTCTTCACAGGGGCAGAGGGAGGCGGTGAGAGTGGGCTCCCCTGAAGAGATCCGCACAGACGGCAAAGTCCCTGTGGATGATGCAGATGCAGCCCTACATAGAGCACGGAGGGCAGAAACCAGTGTTTTCATTTTAAGTTCAAGTTTATTTAGAAGATCCATAATGGTCGCCCGTTTCTGTTGGTATGTATCCCCCCACCCACAGTCTATTTTTTTATTGGGGCGGGGGTTGTTCGGAGGACATTAAGTTATATTGAAGTTTCTTGTCAAATTAACATTTAAGGAAAGTTAAATGGACATACCTGTCAGGAAAGTGATCATGTTTGAGTTATGGTGACAATGCTTTAGCTGCATCCTTGGCCCAACTTGCACTATATAAATGCTCTCCTTTTGTATTGGGCAAAAGTACCTCATCTGCGTTGTTGAATGAATACAGTACTTATGACAAAAGACGTTGTGCATTGTCGTCTAGACATGGCTGTTTTCAGACACAATGTTACCATCAGACATGCACATCAATCTGCACTTGGTGCCTCTGTTGGTGTTTAGACACTGTACCACATTGTTACTGTAATGACATTAAATGTGGTTCATCTCTTAGTATTTTGGTGTCTCTCAAACTTGATTCATCATGACAGACTTGGTCAGCCACTAAAAGAGAAATTAGTGTCTACAATTGTACTTCTAGGGTTGATTTAGAGATTGTGTTGAATCATCAAATTATATCTCAGTGTTCTGTGCACTGCATGAAAGTGAACTTAGGCTCCTTTTATACTCACACAACTTATTACTTCCAGGATATTTATAAAGATTATGTCCACGTTATGTAGCAATTAGTTATTCAATGCAGTCAGATATTAACATGTTTAAATTAACTAATGCCTATGCATTTATGTTAAATATGGTATAACATATTATGGTTAAAATACTCGTGCTGTACATATGCTGTAAGTTTTTTTCTTTTTGTATTTGGTTGATCTTTTTGTATTAAAAGATAAAAAAATACTTTGATTTATTATTCCAAAAGTAAACCTTATTTCTGCCTAATTTAAAGCAGGTTAAACTTCAATATTACTACCCAAAATTGCACTGAATGTCCATGTGATGATGTGGGTGCATCTTTTTTGCATTCATAGAACTGTTTATGCTTGCCATTGCAGCTGTCCTGTCAGTGTGGGTCTTCCTTACAGCAGGTGCGCTAGTATTAAATCTCCTTTTCTTAGCAGATGTGTCAGGGACACAAAACGGGAAAGAAATGCTAAATGAAGAGGCCCATCTTTTCTTTTACGCCAGGTTCCGCATGTTTGCCTATTGAGCTTCTCCCGTCACATGTCAGCATGCATTTCCCTAACTCAAACCAGAGAACTCTGGAACCCAGGTATTAAAGACCCAGTTAGCACAGATCAATATCCACACAAAGTTGTAGTGACAGGATGGGGCGATTTCTAGGGTTTGAGTGTTGCAGACTTTAGCATGTGGTGCAAAGCAGCTTAGGGGTCTTCATTATCAATATCGATCAGTGCTCTATGATCACCTTTGGCTGCTGGCGGTAGTTAGGAGCTGAGGTTGTGAACGTGGGAGGCCTCACTGACCTGACTGAGACAAATCTGTATTATCCCTCACAGAACAGTAACCAACTAACCTCATAGTGAGATGAACATCTGTTTTGTTTTACAATTTTTGGTTTCTTTCAAATATTTCAGAAACTTTGCTTAGGTTTCGTTTTAATCTTATGAATCTTTGACTTACATACTTGTATCATTTGTTCATTAATTTCTTAATGCACCGAAAGAACTCACATTGTTAGCAGAATGTATCTGAAGCTTACGACTGAAGCCTATATTTAAAGTGGATTATGGCTTGTGTTTCGCGAGGCCGTTTCAAAGGTAATATGCGTGAGCTCCTGCCTCTAGCCAGCCCTCGGCTGCTGCACTTGACCCCTCGGCCAGGTCCTCTTTCCGTCATTAACTCAGACACATATGCGGCCCAATTACGTGACTGGTTTTTACTCTTATTGATCTTTTAGCGATGTCTGTGACAAAGCTCCCTAGAGGTCGGCTGAGGATCATATGAAGTTAACTGTCTCGAGGCTTCATAAGAATGGAATTACTAATGCCCAGTTAAACAAAATCAATGACATTTAGTGACCTCCGTGCTCCACTGTAGATCTTTTACGTTAGAGATTTTACACCAAGAATGAAAGATTTGTTTGACGTCGGTTCAAGAGTTTAATGGGTAGTAGTTAGCAAAAGTATCTTTCGGGAGAATAGTCAGCAGAGGTTTGCAACATTTGCATTGTCACTGAGATATAGTACTGTTCCTTGTTTCTGAGCATTCAGTCTTACGCCACATAGTTTTTATTAAAGTTGTATTCTAAAGCAGTAATTTAATAGTAAAAGACAACCCAGATGCCCCTATAGCTCCATTATTGGGCTTCTATATCTGTGAGGTCATTGTCAGTCTGCACTGTGTGTGTGTCATAGCTAGTGTCAGGGCTCACAGCTTGATCCTGGAACACACTGGGGCTTAAGAAGGGTTACTGACCCACAGCTCAGTATCCCTGTTCCCTGTGGGTCAAAGGGCAGCCGGCCCCATCGATTTCTGCAATGAAGAAGTCTTTAGCCCCTTACCAGGCTCTTTTCTGGACCTCATGCCCCAGTCCTGACAAGGCAAGCCTGAAAGCCTCTGTATTGTGTTGGTGTGCCGATCGATCCAGTTGGTGTCCAAGGGGCCTTTCCTTTGAGCAGCTCTTCCACAGATAACTGACAACTACAAAGCTCCACTCCTGACAGGCGCTTGTCAATACAAATGTCCACTATTGATAAGTAATTAAAAAAAGGGGAAAAGCAAAAGCAGTGCTTTAGGCGGTGCTCCTCTGACTGCTGCTCTGAAACATCTGTTCAACTGGAGACATTAAAAAAGACAAAATCTGCGCCCCTCTGCCCTCGACTTCCCTGTAGTTTGTAACCATCTAAGGAACATGAAAACACCATTCAGTGTTTAGGCAGAATGAAAGAAACATAATGTGGAAACTGACTGTGTTGTGTCTTCCAATTGTTTGTGCTACAATTAACATCATCATGAAAATACCAAATGAAAAGATTTGCTTTTATAGTACTAATTAACTGGCAATGTTTTTTCCTCAAAAGTCCTTTATTTTTCAGTTAATACAAACCTAATAAAGGCAATTGTTTTACAATTTTCATGGATCATTTAGTTATATGATTTTAAATGCTGAAACCTCTGTAGATATTACCTCTTTATATTTATATAAAAATAATCTTATATATCCGTTGAAACATCCTTTTCTACATCTGAGAGGCATAAAAAACAGAACATAGCTATACCCTTATTTGAGCATGTTAAAACGATCATGTATCTGGAAAGAAACGGTTAACAATGCCTCATAAGAAGCTTGTGTGCATCACCTAAGTCTAAATAAGGTGGTTGGATTTTAGTCAGTTTTGTAAGAAGATCAATACGGAATATTGTTTTTTTTAGACTATTGCTATGAACCCAATTGATTTTAAATAATGTTAACATAATATGTAAACAGGATATAGTAACATTACATTCTTCTTGTGCTTTCAGGCGAAACACATGAGCCCACAGTTCTTTGACCACTGAACTCAAAAGTGCATGAACTGACTGACATTGTTGTTCACCTGGTGACCAGCAAAACACTCGCCTCAGACCAGGTTCTGTTGCTGGTTACAAATGTTTTACTATAAGTGTCAGAGGTTTTTATCTGTATAATGTTTCCTGGTTCTGTATGTCTTTCCATGTCACCACTCATTCCACTCCAATACACATTGTCTATAGAGCTCAATAGCTGAATGTGACATCTGAAAATTGCAATTTTCACCCATATACACGTAAATCTTTAATTACAGACACATATGGCATCAAGTCTCAGTCATCTAAATAAAACGAGAGTAGTGTAAAATCCAGAAAAGTCCTGTGATTAAATCTCACTAAGCCTGAGAAAAACAAACAATGCCATGTGAATTAATTATTTTTTTCTCTGGTTTGCCAGTGATTATTTTATTAACATTTCAAACATTATTTTTCTTGAATCCCTTCAATGCTAATGCATTTAATACAATATCACTCGGAAGCCATAGCTGTCATAAACCAAACTTTATAAACAGTCTGTTAACCATTGCATGCAAGCCAGTGAAGCTCCAATCTTCCCCACCCAAAAAATATATGACACAACTCAAAGGATATTGAGTGAATATGTGCATTCCTGGATTTGGGAGATTTTTTTTGGGGGGGGGTGTATAGAATGTAATAAAAGGGGGCCTGGCAAAAAAAAAAGATAAATTATATGGCTCAATGTTATAACCAAATTAATCCCACTAAATGATGTAATACGTTCTCTATAATAACAGAATGGTAGAGTTCTATGGTACCAAAAATTGGAAAGCACCCCTGGAAAGGAAAGATTCGCAGCTTTCTGCAGACACCCTGTTAATGAATATAGTGGCTACCATTCTCATATCAGCCCAGATATGGGGTAATTTAAAAGGTTATGGATTTAAAAAGTTAATATGAACCAGATGTGAAAATGTAATATCAGGTATACTCATTGCAGGCTTCATTTACTTAATATCTGCCTGCTCTTACCTGCTTGATTGCAAAATCATTTTTAAATAAGATACCAAATACCTTACATTAAGTGTATCATAATAAACTACAAAATACAGCAGCCACACCATGTATCAAAATAAACTACTGTATTTTTTACATGAAATCACTTCGCAAACGTTACATCTATCGCCCTATTTAATCTATCACTTCATAGATTAAATGAAGGGATGGATCATTTAGTAGACAATGTTTGATCGCTTTTCTCTGCCTAACAAGTCATGTCATAAATATAACAAATGCAACCAGTTAACAGATCAAATATTCACATAACCCTGTGGTCACTCGGATGAAGGTTCATTTTAAAGTAACCAACAGTTTACAATGTACCTAACAGTTTGCTAATTACTCAATTGTATCCTAATTTAGTTACTAGGTGTTTTTTAATGCAAGGCCTAGTAATTTGCATCGGCAGCACTGACTCAATGATAAACATGTAATTCATAAGTAGGCAACTGATGGCACCTTTATTCATAGCAAGTAGTTTGTAGGTAATTAATCATTTGATTTTTAATCATAAATATAATAAAGTATGTGTCGGACAGTCATTCATGCAATGGTATGCAAAATAATGATCCTACTAAACAGCTACTTCAATTAGGGTACAATCTTGTACCTTGTCTCGTATCTTCGTGCAGAACTGACGAAAACTTAACATAAGCTGAAATTAGCAAGCTAAAGTTAACTGTGAGGGATGCAACTTGTGTCCAACAGATAGGTAGAACTTTACGTAAATTGGTAAATGATTTAGCCTAGGCTGCTCAAACGAACACCAAACCTTGACATGAACTGTTAAATTTTTTTGCAACTTATGCTAAAATGCAATGTATAGCTGGCAACCTACACTTTTCTTAACTTGACATTCAGATATGGATGAAATTTCTGTTCTGATCTCAACAAGTCAGGGAAATGACTGAGTTGGCATCAGTCAGAGGTAGCATTTTTATGACAACATCAGGTAGACTTCTCACAAAGTATTTTACAGTATTTTTAAAATACAAAATACAAAACATACAAAATGTTTTGATACAAAATGTGAAGACATTTTCATCAACCTTACCAATTACAAATGACAAAATCCTACTTTGTATTGAATTACGTATTTTAAATACATGTATCGTAAATACTGCCCATCCCTGGAAATCAATATGATGTGACTCCGGATAATTATTGTTGTAGTGCTTGTAATCTATCCCTGAAATGTGACTTGAGATAACTTGTGTCTTTTAGTACTAATAATCCAACCATCACCCATCAGATTGGGAGGGACTTCTAACCAGTAACTTCTTTTTGCTTCAGTTCTCACAGTAATCTCAACTGGTTTGATATCATTGGACAACACTAACCACCTATCTGCCCTACAGTCAAATCTCACACACTAGACGCACAATCCAGCTCATTAAACACACCCAATGTACACACACATTCACCCACACTCATATTCATCCGGTCCCTGGTGTGGCCCCATGTTCATTGTGAATGATGATGCTAAACACTGGTCCCTTTCGATATATTTATAACCTGTTCACCTGATTTGGATTAACGAGATGATTAGTGGGAATGTTTTTTTTTTACTGTATACATAGACAGTAGTATTTTTAAGTGATCCTTAAATTACTTAGTTTTATTACCTGCATTTTTTTGGGCTGGACACAAGTATTTCACTACCCACAAATGATCTGTTATAATATGTATGCAACAAATAAAACCTTGAAACATCAGTATCCAGTGTTATCATCCTACTACTTAATGGGTGGTGTGTGGGGTTTAAGACTAACAAAGCAATCAGTGAGGAGCACTTGGAACAGTGGGAGGAATCAGTAAGGACATCCCAGTGCTGTGGAGGTGGTGGCGACAGGGAGGTGTGCCTGCTGAGGGGAAGGGTTCCAGGGGGGCACTGAGATAGGCTGGTGGTTATGAGGAGGGGGTCGCACACAACCAGAGTCTTTGTGTGCATTTAATCCCCCCAGCCAACACAGCTTTGGCCAGGTTTCATCATGAAAGTGCCATGAAATAACTACTTTTTTTCTTAGCAGTAAATCTCCCTTAATCCTGCAGGCTGAGGAGACAAAGGCCTCTTGGACCTAAGCCTAGAGCTTTTAGTGTGGTTCAGGGGTTGGCCTACAGAGACTCTTCGAAATGACTTATTTTTATCAGACACTAATATAGCTTGACAGCCAAGAACAGCTAAAAGAAGAAAAAAAGCATGGGGAAAGAAAACTGAAAAGATTTCACGTATTTTAGGAATCTACATTTGGGATTCATTCAACCCAGCCAATGCGATGTTTACGTGGTGTCTTTATTTACAGTATTGATCCTGGAACCACACATACCTGTAAGGAGGGTCACCCTTGTAATTACTGTAAATGTTTATACCCAAGACCAGTATGTCAGTTAATCTGGTCATTGAAATGAGCTTCTGCATAAGTACGTCAATGCAGATTTTCCCTAAATGGTAGAATTCAGTTACAAACAATTTCCTTTCCATCAATGCTAAATGTTTAATACCTATGGGTCACAACATTTTCCAAAACTCAATCAAAATGAACTGAAACTGAAAATAAAAAGTATGTAATTGCAAGTTGGATTTATTCACTATGTCAGGAATATAATTGGACGAAAATGAAACTTGAATTTGAACAAAGTGATGATCAAATAAACATGACCACTTCAAATGGGGGTTAATGTCCATTAAATGCTTTACTTTTCAAACTGTAAAATGTATCCTAAAAATAATAGGTGACATTCTGTACCCTGTTTTATAGTGATTTGTTCACTATAGACACAAATGTAAAATGATCTTGCTTCACTGCCCGCATATGTAATACTGGTGTATATACTTGGAAACATTTAATTATACAATCCCCAAGATTGTGTTAGTCCCTGATAAATGCAGAAGAAATTGGAACAGAACAAGGCTGATTGTAAGAGAACCAAGATATCTGTGACATCTATTCATGTTTAATAAGGGCATTAGGTAATTCAAACAGAAACAGTTGAGTCAATAACCTCTTTAATATTGGTCCCTCTGATTTTCTTGCCTGAAATTTCAGTCTACGCTATAACAATGGCTTCTCTAAGTAACACATGGAACATGAGAAGACATGGGTGTTGTTAACAACATGGAGGCTGGTTGATGCTCTTGTTTTGTGGTAATATCCCCTCCTTTCCCAATTTTATTTGGCTGGTGTGTGTGGTTGGTGTTTTATCCCATTAGGAATCTGGGTCACAACTGATACCAGTGAGAAGCATAATCTATCACTTTGAATGCTTTGCCTTTTCAACCCCAGCACCGCCGCCAAGGTCTTAGTGGAATTTACATGTCTAAACCTTTCAGTCTAAAGCAAGACCGGGGTTATTCTAGATGATCTTATTGAGGTGTTACCATTTTAAAAGGATCACAAGGCACAGGTGTGCCAGGAAGGAAATAAACTTGTAAAGGTAGATTGAGATTTCAACACTAGTGGGTTTTCATCTTTTGCCTTCTACAAGGAACAGAATGAATTGCACCACTACAAAGATGTTGATATTCTATTTTATTTTCATACAGATTTAGTTGCTACTACTTTACATGACAATACATTGCACACACAATTGGCTTGGATAGAGCATGAATTAATCAGAGACATCGAAGTGCTGAAAGTGTTTACTGGTGTTTAGTGCAACAGTGTATTTTCACTTTCATTAGGCAATGTCAAGTTTACTGATTATGTAGAAAATGTGTTATATGCAAGTGCTATTGACAAACCCTTAACATGACAAAAACAATTGCATGTTGTGTTTTTAAATTATTTTAGTAAGAGATTGTAGCAACTTAATATAATAAATCATATAAAGAGCTACGTTGTATAGTTGTTTTCCCAAATGCATCTCTTTGAGGATATCTTGAATCTGGCTCAGTGAAACCTTAGGTAATTGGTCACAATAGCCAATGCCTAGACTGTATTTTACAGAATGACAGTTTATAATCAAAAGATGTAGCGTGTAGTAAAATAAACGCAAAGCAAACCACTCCAAGTAGAGATTGACAATGACAAACCAGGGAGTTGAGGAGAAAGGAGGCTGAGAACGGGACAATCAAGGATTTAATATGGCCTGCCACAGAGATTAGCAGACCACATTGTTGTAATTGTTTTAACGGGAGGGAATGAAACGCTCGCTTATGGAGGGGGGATCCTTTGCGTAAATCTCCCCAAGTTCAATAGTCTCAAAAAACTTGAGTCCTCGGACCCCCCTCTTTTACCTCATTCCCACCTAATCCAGGCTAATACCTTTCTTTCTATTGGCTAATAGTCGAGGGAAGCTGGGGTAAATACTTCTTAAATAGTGGTGGGTGAGAATGGTTTTCTGAGAATAAGATCCATACGATGACAAAGAGAAGTGGAGTACGAGGATAGGGCCTGCTTTTCGAAAGTATCGGACTGTTTTGGTGGACTTCTGTGCGCAAAACCGCAAAAGAATCGGCTGCATTCATGCTATATGTATACTTTTCAGGTAAAGAAAAAATTATTTAACTTCATCATATTATGTCTATTTGATGTGTATATTTGTTTTCTGTCTTTTTTTAGTTTTCTGAAGCAGATTGACTCAGATCGACTCAAAATATCTATTCTAAAAGATTAATCACTTGTAGTTACTCTTATCAAGATCGATGTTTACGTTACCATTTATTCTGTATGTTTTATTTGTTTTATATTAGTTTTGACTGTTAGTTAAAATGTCACTGTGCAAGCGCAGTTCATAATTAATTTAACTGAATATAATAAACTGTGTACTATTTTATATTGTAAATCTACAGTGGTGTAAGGTCAAAATAAATGTTCAACGGGTGGTATACCTACTGGACCTCTGTATGTGTGCACTTTAGTGGTTCCAATCATTAAATGTGCTTTGAATCCTTATTAATTTAGCATGATCTCATAGGCTTAGTATGGCTGGTAGAAGTTGTGTATTGAATTATGTTGTGGTGGGGCCTAAACATGACTAATTATGGTTTCATCAAATGTTCCTATTGAATTAGGGCCGCTATGAATGCCATAAATTTCAGCGGGGGTTCCAACAGTGGCCACGGAGTCTTTCCTCTGAACCGCATCAACTCCGTATTTTTCGACCTCAACCACCAGATGGAAGACCAGTACCATGTTTTTTCATCTGCCAATCCCTCGGTTCACACGTTTTCTGTTGCTGAAAGACTTGCAGGTATTTCCAACAACACCTGGAACGAGATTAAGATTAGAATAGACGGCAGGAGGCCTTGGGATTTGACGGTCAGCGTTTCTTTAATATTGAACATCAAGACTTTTGTAGTGAGTAATAACCTAACATGCTCCTAACGTAAGGACATCTTAAAGTGAAGGGAATCATATCAATCTGTGGAACCGGGTGCAATCTTAAATGCTACCTAATGGATCCGATTTTTTTTTACCCCAGTTATTTTTGAGTTTTTCTACAATTATTGCGTAAAGCATGTAACAGTTTAATATCATTTTCTACACTCTTTTACCTCATTTTCAAAGCTGCTTTCTTTTGTGTGGTATCTACCATTCAGTTAAGCTACTGCAGTCCTAAGTGAATATTTGCACAGAATGTTCAAACAAAAATATAGATCCTTAAAAAGAGCAAGAAATTATTTAATGATTACTGATTGAGAAACTCCTTCGTTCCAGTTGCATTCTCAAATAAATATATTCATGATCTGTACATATTCGTTAAAAGGATAGTTCTCCAAATTACTATATAACATTTTAAAATACAAATACACAATGTCTTACGGAGAACCAACATTGCAAAAGCTTGACTATAGAAGTGAACTAATGGATTGTTTTTGTTTCTTAACCAAAAGGTTAGGAAATTAACAGTAGATTTTTTTAATAAAATGTGGTAAGACGGTAATATTTGTAAAATACCCCTCCCATTAATGTTTTTGTATATATATCATGTGCCTGCATATAGATCAATACAAATAAGCAAGACTTTTACAAAAAGCCATATATATGAAAGTGTTCTCATCCAGGCTTGTCTTTTGTCCCCTCAGAGTTAATACTGGAGGCCCGTTATGGGAATCAGCAGAAGCAGCGTCGAAGTCGCACAGCATTCAGTGTGTCTCAGCTACAGGCTCTAGAGAAAGCCTTCCAGCAGACCCAATACCCTGATGTAGGCATGAGAGAGAGACTGGCTGTCTGCATCAACCTGCCAGAGGCACGCATCCAGGTCAGTAAAGATCGCTCTTCAGAGAGGACCAGCTGCTGCTTTCAGTGACTGCTTGTCAAATTTACATTTAGTGCTATTTTGTCAATGTTTATATTTTAATCTATAGAAATACTTAAACCTTTCACCAATTACAACAAAGTATTGTCTTTCAGGTGTGGTTTAAAAACAGAAGAGCAAAGTTTCGTAAGGGTCAACGATGCTCCCTGATTCCTAGAGAGAAAAGCCAGGAGAAACCACATCAAACTAAGGCAGGAGTGGAAGAGAGCCATAACAAAGACGAGAACTGCAAATCACAAAGCAAAGTAGCTCCTCTCAGGGAAGTGTGTGATGCTCCCACCATTAATTTTCCTGGAGACTCCATTGGATCTCAGGTCCACTCAAGATTACATTCTCCTCCTATTTTTCCATTTGTGGGTGGAGAGCAATACGACCATCCATACCATCAAGCTTTAGGGATGTTATCAGCTGGCCTACACTTCACCCCCACATTCTGGCCCATTCTACAGCAAAACAGCCCAGCGTTAGGAGTTGCTCCACTGGTTGTTAAAAACTGCAGCCTTTCCCTTCAGACTTCATGCCCCGGTAAAGCAGTACCTTACCCCACCTTGGGTTTATAACTGCTCTCCATACCTCCCTGCTATGTGTTATGGCAGAAAAGGACTTACTGGATAAACAAGTACACCTGGATACTTGTTCAACATAGACAGATTATTCATTGTATACTTGGTTTATGTTTTGAGCATGGAGCATTTACATATACAGGTCTGGAAAAAATTAGGAGACCTGGATGAGATTATGACTAGAATAGACATCAGGAGGCCTTGATGGTCTGGTTGCTGTAATATTGAGGATCAAGACTTCCAACATTTTTGGAAAGAAAAGCAAATGTGCAGTGGTTTCTACCAGCTATTCAACTACACATGCATTTGAAATCAGGTCTGGTTGATTTTGAGGCTCCATGATATACACTGCTTAAAGGAATTAAGGGAACCTGTAATCATCACAGTATAACACCAAGTCAGTTGAACTTCAAGGTTATCAATATTTCCAGTTAGGAAGCATAAGCGATTCTGAATCAATGTAACCCGTTCTTGTGCAAATCAAAGTGAAAACATGTGTACTAGAGAGGCAACAGCAAGACAACACCCAAAACGGAATGGTTTAGCTGGTGGTGGCCACAGACATTTGTTCTCTCATTATCCTTCCTGACTGATTCTTCTCCAGTTTTGTATTTTAGTGTCCTTGTCACTACTGGTTGCACGAGGTGGTACATGTAGCCCATTCAGGTTGCACAAGTAGTTCAGCTCCTCCACGATGGCACATCAATATGTGCTGTCACAAGAAGGTCTTCTAGTACTGTCTCCAGAGCATGGAAGAGATACCAGAAAATGAGCCATTACACGAGCAGAACTGAACAGGGCCGTAGAACGGCATCAACCCATCACCCTTTGTGTGAGGAGGAAAAGGAGGAGTCCTGCCAGAGCCCCATAAAATGACCTTCAGTGGGCTACTGTTGTGCATGTTTCTGACCAAATTGTGAGAAACAGACTACAGGAGGGTGGCATGAGGGACTGATATCCTGCTGACAGCCCAGCATCGTGCCACTTGATTGGCATTCGCCAGAATTTGGCAGGTCCGACATTAACCCCCTGTTCTCTTCACAAATGAGAGCAGATTAACACTGAGCACATGACAGGCGTGAAGATGTCTGGAGATGGCTTGATTAACGTTTTCTGCCTGCAACATCATCCAGCATGACCGGTTTGGTGGTGGCTCCATGATGGTCTGGGGAAGCATATACTTGGAGGGTTGCACCAACCTCCACATGCTAGCCAACAATACCCTGACTGCTGTTAGGTACAGGGATGACATCATCAGACACATGGTCAGACCTTACGCTGGTGCAGTGGGCCCTGGGTTCCTCCTGGTGCAAGGCAATACCCAGCCTCATGTGACAAGAGTGTAGGCAGTTCCTGGATGACAAAGGTATTGAGGCCATTCACTGTCCCTAATTCTCCAGACCTGAATCCAACTGATAACCTCTGGGGTGTTATGTATCGGTATCATCCAACACCACCAAGTAGCGCCACAGACAATCCAGGAGCTCACTGATGCCCTGATCCAGATCTGGGAGGAGATCCTCCAGGACACCATCCATGGTCTCATCAGGAGCATGCCCAGATGTTGTCAGAAGTGCATGTGCCCTGACGTTGTCGGGGTGTGCATACACACTACTGAGTCACATTATTAGTTGGACCAGCCTGTGATTTCAACTGTTTGCTTAGAATTTCAGTGTGAGTTTGAACCTAGCCCTCAATTGGTTGGTGATTTTGGTTTCCATTGACCATTGTTAGGTCATTTTGTTCTTAATGAATTACAATGTACAGTAATGGTTTTGAGCTTTAATATATCTTGGTCATCATGACCCAATGTGTGATTTAAGTGTTCCCTCATTTTTTGAGCAGTGTATGTGCACAGATATATCATGTTCTTCTCACTTATCACAAGCACTTAGGAGATATATATTAGTGCTATCCAATGATTTAAATTAATGAACAGGAGATTATTTAAGAATGTGATCAAATCTGGCCATGAATAAAAATATTTCTGTTTAAAAAGCAGAGCATTATGCTAAATACTTACTGTGTTTCATTGTAAATCATGAACAGTGCTTGACATTAAATAAGTGCTGCAGCTGTCTTTTTCCAATTTAGGCTATTAGTCCTGGGTGTCATGGCCCTTAGACTTAATTCCTTAAATGACCACAATAACTGACAGCATCAATTTGTAGCCCATGTAAAACTAAATAGAAGGTTGTTGGTCTCTTTTTGTTGGCTAGTGTTTGAAACATGTATCAACCTCACTATCAAGAGAGCTGCTCAGTGTGCAAGCATTTGATCCAACCTTGAATGATACCTAAGCTTTTCTAGATATTGTCGTTTAACTAATGTAAAGCTAAAATGTGGTTAGAATGGAACTGCAAACAGTTACTTCCAGATGGATGTTTGGCTGCAGCCAAATACAACATTTGACAGTGGCCCAAATGGAAATTGTAAGCTACTTGAATAACAGACTGTCATAAAGTAGGCAAAGTGGCTAGAAATGCTGTTTTCTGTTATTTGTATTTGGGACTGATGACAAATTTATAGCAAAAACATATAATAATGATAAATGACCATGCTACAAGCTAAGTGTTAGCTAGGTGTAAGAAATCTAGTCGGTTGTCCATCGTAATTTTATATTTAGGGTTTTTCCTGATGCTGTATTTAGGTTATGCATTCTCTTTCTTGTCATGCAGAAACACACTTGAATGTTTGCATTAAAAATACGTTTTTAATAAAAAAAGGCTCTTTAAAACCATACAATATATACAGTTCCAGAAAAAAATCAAGTGACCACTACACCTTTTTTTTACTTTCCAAAAAGTAGAAAAGACGTTTTTCAGTGAGGAACAGAAGCGTTCAATTTGCAGTGGTCTCTTCATTTTAATCCTTGTGAGCCTCACTCAAAACCTTATTTTTCAACTTTTTTGGAAGGGAAAGATAGCAGTGGTTTCTTATTTTTTTCTGGAGCTGTATACATGGTATATATATGATTTACCAAATTGTCATTAAGAAAAGTTAGGAATATCCCCTAACATCAATAGTATGGCTGGAATCAATACCATCTATTCATTAAAAAGTATTTTCATGGGAGCATAGATCAAGGTGCCAAATTTTCCATATTTTCTATGGAATGAGCAGGTGGGAAATTCTAATTAGCAGTTTCATTTCATGTCAGGTTAGTCTCTGCTGGTTATATTTTGGTATGTCAGCCTTCAGAGATAGTATATAGATGTTGCCAATTTACATTGTAAATATTCTGGAATATATGTTGCCCATTTACAGTCATTTACACAGAAGTGTATGTCAGACTAGGATATGTTTTCTATGTAGGTACAGTTTTTACTTACGGTTTGACTATGAAATGTGGCTACCCTAATGGCATAGTCCTGTCCTCTTACATCTATGTAAGTGCAGCTCCTGTTCAGCCCAGTCAAATGCTTTTCTTGGTCCTGTCACCCCAATGGCAGACAGCTAGAATAGCAGAGTCCCGCCCATTTTCTGGATGGTTTCAAAACAATACCAAGAGATAGATAATGCTGTACATGCTAGCTAGCATCTACAAATGAAAAGTAAGCATATGATATATAGGCTAGGATATATTGTCTCTATATAGCATAAAACTAGTTGAAATAGTAAACGTTAGCTAGCAGGTTATAAGATTTGCAAATAGTTGCCCTCTTTAGGTCTAAGCATTTCTCTTTTTGTTTTTAAAGCACTCGGGTGTGAATTACCATAATACTGTACATTATTTCTCTGCTGTCATTCAAAAGTACAAACTATCATACAAACGTTTGTGTCTTATGAATTGTGTGTCAATTATTTATTTTTTGGGGTGTGCTCCCCACACTTTCTATTGTTTAGTAATTGTGTTGATGCATGGCTTCTTTGCAAAATAGAGCTTTGGTCCCAGCATGACCTCCCGGCCAAAGTAAAGGTCAGATAAAAATCATTAGCTAATGGCCATTAGCCTTTTTAAAGTCTTGTATGGGCTCAGCATCAGGAAAAATATTGGTCTTTTATGTTGTTCTTAATTACAATCCAATCCATTTGGGACAAACAATTCCTTAACATTTTAACTGGTAAAGAAGACAGATTTCTTCAAACCAGATAATAATAGATAATTCATTTAAATATTAATAGACACATTATCAATTAAAGACAAAACTATCGTACCAAGGTACATACTCTATATGTCTAAAAGTAGGTGGACACCCAACCATCACACCTATATGGGCTTGTTGGACATGCCGTTCCAAAACCATGGGCATTAATATAGAGATGTCCCTCCTTGCAGCTCTAACAGCTGCCACTCTTCTGGGAAAAGATTTCCACAAGATTTTGGAGTGTCTTTCTGGGAATTTGTGCCCAGTCAGCCAAAAGAGCATTTGTGAGGTCAGGCATTGATGTTGGACGAGAAGGCCTGGCTTGCATTTGCCATTGCAGTTCATCCCAAAGGTGTTCAATAGGGTTGAGTTCAGGACTCGGTGCAGGAAAATGAAGTTCCTCTACACCAACTTCATCGGACCATATCTTTATGGACCTCGCTTATTGCACAGGGGCACAATCATTAAACAGTTTGAGGCCTTACTCAAACTGTTGCTGCAAAGTAGGAAGCACATAATTGTCTAAAATGTATTTGTATCCTATAGCATTAAGATGACCTTTCATTGGAATTAAGGGGCCCAGCCCAAACCCCCGAAACGCAGCCCAAGACCATTATCCCTCCTCCTTTGAACTTTACAGTAGGCAATATGCATTCCAGTAGGAATGCATTCTCCTGGCCTCCGGAACACACAGATTTGTCCACCAGACTGCCAAATAGTGAAATGTGATTCATCACTCCAGAGAACAAATTTCTACTGCTCCAGAGTCCAGTGGCAGTGTGCTTTACAACACTTCAGACAACGTTCACATTGTGCTTGTTGATGTGAGGCTTGCTTACAGCTGCTTAGCCATGGAAACCCATTTTGTGAAACCCCAATGCACAGTTATTTTGCTGATGTTGCTTCCAGAGTAAGTTTGGAACTCTGTGGTGAATGATACAACAGATGATAAGAGATTTGTATGCACTATGCACTTCATCACTTAGCAGTCCCGCTGTCCGTTTGTGTGGCCTACCACATCATGGCTGGGCTGTTGTTGCTCCTAGATGCTTCCACTTTACAATTAGAGCATTTACAGTTGACCAGATCAGATCTAGTAGCGCAGAAATTTCACAAACTGACTTATGGCAAAGGTGGCATTCTATAACAGTGCCACGTTTAAAGTCTGTGAGCTCTTCAAATGACCCATTGTAATGCCAATGTTTGTCTATGGACAGTTTATTGCTTTGTGCTGGATTTTATGCACCTGTGAGCAATAGTCATCCACATTGGTTTGGTCATATAGTGTATTACATAATAATAAAAAATGAGCAGACACATAACAAGTTTCACATATCGCATTGTCTATGGACAGTATTACAAGGTCTATCGATAACCTATGTTTTACAACACATCATTACTCAAGGACATCTTAGTAGTTACGATTTAAACAATTTTTGGTCATTTAAAAGATAGTTTGCACTTCTGCCATTATACATCTCTGGTTTTACTGGCTTTTAATTGTATATTAATTTCAAATATCCAGTTTCACATACAAGCTTCAAATTACTTTAGTATGTTACTTATTGTATTCTCCAGACATGCAGGATTTGAATTGACAATTTCATGTTGCATTTCTGGGCAGCACGCTTGTGCAGTGGTTAGCGCTGTCGCCTCACAGCAAGAAGGTCGTAGGTTTAAACCCCAGTTGCCCCGGCCTTTCTGTGTGGAGTTTGCATGTTCTCCCCGTGTCTGCATGGGTTTTTTCCGGGTGTGCTGGCTTCCTCCCGCTGTCCAAAGACATGCAGGTTAGGTTGATTGGTGTCTCTATATTGCCCTTAGGTGTGGGTGTGCCTGGTTGTTTGTCTGTGTGTGGCCCTGTGATGGTTTGGGACATGCCCAGGGTGTACCCTCGCCTTTTGTCCAATGTCAGCTGGGATTGGCTCCAGCCCCCTGTATGAGGGATAAGCGGTTCATGATGAATGTTGCATTTCCTTTAGACATATGATTGTCTCTTAAAACTAAAGACACTAATTAGATATTCACTTTCTACATTATTTTTACACTTTTAAATGTGTATAGTCCTTTGAAGATGGACAGATCACTCTGAGTGGAGAATTAGGCTAAGTTATGGAATAAAACCTGATAAAAACTGAATGTTCTGTAATCCCATTTTCCTGCAAGTGGCCATTTGTGCATGTTTATGTGTGTGTTTGTCACACATAACCCATCGGTGAGAAAAACTAAGTGAGATTCATTATTTACAGTGAAGAAAGTGTATGCTGCCAAAAAGGCAGGCAGAACAACTAAGTATAAAGTAGCCCTACAAAGCTTGTAGGGCTGCTTTATGAACAGGTAAGGACAGTGATAAATCCCATTCTTGGGCTACATAAAAAGTTGAATTCACTTTATGTCAATTCTGCCTTTTTTACTTGGCAAAATGCATTTTGTAATACCAAAATACTCATCAAGGTGTACTATATATGTTGTTGGCAGGAGATATTCTACTTGACACCAGGTTGTGTGGATTTACATAGAGCATAGGTTTACACACTTCAGATGTGGAATGACAGATAAAAATATTCCACAAATCCATTTAGATTTGGGTCATATTGTTTTGACAGAATGAATGGGATGGTTAATGTTAGCTACTGGTAAATGATTAATTGGATATGTTATCGTGACTCCACAAACTGTATCTAGATTACCATCTTTGATTTAGTGTGGATGATAAAAACGAATATTTGAGCCTTTTGTTCCTTCTGTGGCTTACCCTCTGGTGTCAATGAGTGTCTTCTGGACAACTATTAAGTCAGCAGTCTTCCTAATGATTGTGGATGTGTGTACTGGAGGATCAGGGAGTTAATTAGCCAATTTGATGTCCACATTTATGTTTTATTATATTATTTTGAGATAGTGGATTTTTTATTTCCATGAGCTGTAAGCCATAATCATCGAGATTCAAGCAAAAAAGGCTTCAAATTTTTCATTTTATGTGTAATGAATCTAGACTATAAGAAGGTGTCACAAAAAACATTTCCACTATATTCATTTTTTTTTTTTGATACACCTGTATATATTGCGCTTTCCGATATATGTGCTTTTAGATGTATTTTGATGCATCATGAAAGTGCATCATGAAAAAACACTCCAATCAGTTATTGTAGTTAGGCCTATATTTGTGTCACAAAGATAATTTAGTATAGTAAAGTCTTTGTCAACCAAAATTACTTTTTTTTCCTGTTTCTATTTAGTCAGTTATCGCTTCGTCAACTGCCACTGAAAATAAGTAATTAACAACATTTCTGTCAGCATTTAAAACAAAAAATCTAACACTGAACGTTGATAGCTTCCTCTCTAGATTGTCTGACATGAGGATGTAATATTTGCGTGTTTTAGGCGAACTGATTTCAACTAAAATATTTCTGTGCTTTTGAACACCGCTTGTAAGCCATTGTTGCCAGATTCAGGGATTTAGAGACAATTTAGTCCCCTTTTTGACTGGAAGGGCCTACTTCATGTGCTTCCTTTACCTGGCAGTCAAAACTCAGGGTCTCTCAACCATTGCAGTATTCTCACCCTCAAAGTTTGGAGCTTTTTTATATTTCATAAAGGCCTAGCTTATTTTTTGCTGTGCAGGTCCTTGGGATGTAGGGGCCCCCCACCTTGCGGTGGCTGCAGGTTACCCAGCTACTAGTGACTAGAGCCATTACTGAGCCACTAGTCTCACAAGGCCACACCTCCAATTTCGTGTGTCTTCCTCGGAGGTCTGGAAACTTGTCGATTAAAAAACCCTCAAAGCTTCATACTAAAAAACGGATAACTGTTTAGATTGATACCTACAATTCAGTGGTCTTCTTTTTTGAGTCTTTTGGGTTTGTGACTTAGGAACACTACTAAAGTGTACAGAAAATGCTTCAGTGCAAGAGTCACATCTCTGACAGTCATTCAGAGAGAGTTGCCTTAGACTTATGCTCAGCATCATGTTATAGAGAAAACTGCAATGCAAAGAATTTGTTCCGAACTGGGAGCATGTCCACCATGTATCATAGGAATGATATAAGGGCTGAGAATAATTTTCAGATAAATGATCGATTGTGCTGAAAAACTGTGATTCTCAAGCAGATAATCATTGGGGAATTATATAACATCCAAGCGGGGTCTGATCACTCTCTCCCGACTGAGATTTCTGCAGAGTGTTTGTGCTTCTACTGGCTCTTTGAGGAAAGGACATGCCCTGTCTGACACATTCAGATGGCAGGTTCAAGTTTGGCTGCACTACTGAAGTTGGTCACTATTGTTGTTTGCTCCCTGGGGTTTAAGGCCGGGTGTTTTGTGAAAGCACTTTGTGACAACTGCTGATGTAAAAAGGGCTTTATAAAATAAATGTGATTGATTGATTTGATTGATTGATTGATTGATTGACTACTTAAGGACAATCCCAGACTTGTCCAGTATCAACTCCAGCATTGTCTTGGAAATGTGCTCTGGGTTGTTGTCATGCTAAAGGATTAATATTCACCTGAGTCTGATGTCCTGTATTCTCTGGATCATGTTCTCTTCAAGGACCTATCTGTATTTTGCTTAAATCAACCTTCTTGACCAGTCTTTCAGTCCCTGCTGTTGAGAAACATCCTTATAGCATGAGGCTCCCACCACATGCTTCGCTGAAGGTATTGCATTAACCATGTGATTTTCTTAGTAGTAGCTTTTGTCATGCCATTCTTCCAAAAATTTCTGATTGCTGCAGCGATTGTTGTCGTTCTAGCAGGTTGTCCCATCTCAGTTCTTTTAGAATAGCTGTTAGGTTCTTGATCAGCTCCCTGACCAACGCCCTTCTTATCAGGTTGGCCAGACAGCCAGCTTTAGGAGTCTTGTTGGTTCCAAACGTCTTCCATTTCACAATGATGGAGCCCACTGTGTGAAATTTCTTGTGTGAAATGTCAATGAAGCAGCAATATTTGTATACCCTTCCCCATATCTTTGCCTTGACACAATTCTATTTCTGAGATCTACGAAGTTCCTTGGACTTCATGGATTGGTTTAGCTTTGACATGCCCTGTGAAGTTTGGGATCTTATGTCGACAAGTGTGTGCCTTTCAAAAATGATGACCAATCAACTACATTTTCCATATCTAATCGCAAAGGTGATCCTTAGGGCACATAGTGCATATGAGTTCAGTTTGGAATGTCATTGCCATTCATATTGACACACTATGTGCATGAGATATTTCCGTTTTTTATTTTTAGTATCTTTGAACACATTTCAAATAATTTTGTGTAGATTGATGGGAAGACAAAAATATAGAAATATATATTTAAAGGGGCACTGAGTAGAATCCTGTCTCCAACATTTACAAGACTGAATGTATTTTTTATGTATGCTTTTATTCATGCTAGTAGTGCAGTAAATATCTTACATATGGGCCCCTTTATCAATTATAAATAAATACAGTCTTTAACACAACAAAATGTGGAATAAGTGATAGGGTCTGAATATTTTCAAAGAAACTGGATGTATATAATATTTACCCACACTTTGTGGGTATTTACAGTTAGGATCGGAAATAATTGGACACTGACACAAGTTCTGTTATTTTGTCTGTTTACCAAAATATATTCAAGTTACAGTTAAATAATAAGTATGGGATTAAATTGCATTCTATAAGCTTTTTTTCAATTTGAGGGTGTTTACATCCAAACTGGAGAAGAGTTTAGGTATTACCGTCCTTTAATAGGTAACCCCCTGTCTTCATGTGACCAAAAATAATTGTACAATTGACTCAAAAGCTGTTTCATGGACAGGTGTGGGCTATTCCTTCATGATTTCTTCCTCAATTTAGTATGTTAAAGGTTTGGGGTTGATATCAGGTGTGACATTTTCCTTTGGAAGCTGTTGCCATGAACTCACAACATGCACTCAAAGGAGCTCTCAATGCAAGTGAAACAAGCCATCCTTTCGCAGCAAAAATACATCTATCAGAGAGATATCAGGAACATTAGGAGAGGCCAAATCAACAGTTTGGTACATTATGAGAAAAACAGAATGCACTGGTGAGCTCTGCAACACAAAAGGCCTTGATGTCCATGGATGAAAACAGACGTGGATGCTCATAGGATCCTTTCCATGGTAAAGAAATACCCCTCCACAACATCCAACCAAGTGAAGAACACTCTCCAGGAGGTAGGCATATCATTGTCCAAGTTTATAATAAAAAGAAGATTTCGCGAGAGCAAACACAGAGGGTTCACCTCAAGTTGCAAACCATTCATAAGCCTCAAGAACCAAAAGGCCAGATTAGACTTTGCCAAAAAACATTTAAAAAGCCAGCCCAGTTCTCGAGCAGCATTATTTGGACAGATGAAACACAGATCAACCTGTACAAGAATGATGGAAAGAAAAAAGTATAGAGAAAACTTGGAACTGCTCATGAGCTGAATCCTAACACATCATCTGTAAAACATGGTGGAGGCAGGGTGATGGCATGGGCATGCATGGCACTGGGTCACTAGTGTTTATTGATGATGTAACAGAAGTCAGAAGCAACCGGATGAATTCTGAAGTGTATAGTGATATATTGTCTGCTCAGATTCAGCCAAATTGAGCAGGTTGATTTGCTTCACTTTACAGATGGACAATGCCCCAAATCATACTGCGAAAGCAACCCAGGAGATTTTTAAGGCATAAAAGTGGAATAGTCTGCAATGGCTGACCCAATCACCAGATCTCAACCCAATTCAACGTGCATTTCCCTTGCTGAAGAAAAAACTTAAGGCAGAAAGACCCATGAATAACAACTTAACACAACTGCAGTGAGGACTTGGCAAAGCATCACAAAGGAGGAAACTCAACTTTTGGTGATGTCCATGCGTTCCAGACTTCAAGCAGTCATTGCTAGTCAAGGATTCTCAACAAAGTATTTATAATTAACATTTTATTTATGATTGTGTCAATATGTCCAATTACATTTGAGCTGAAATAAGGGCACATCGCAACACAATGGTTGCGATGCCTAAATGTTTTATACAATATTTTTGTTCAACCCAGTGAATTAAAGCTGCACTTCAACTGCATCTCTGTTGATTCATTTCAAATACATTGTGGTGGTGTACAGAGAAAAATAATGAAAATTGTCAGTGTCCAAATATTTCTGGACCTAATTGTATATGCCCACCCTTTGTACAACTGGACTCTCTCACTGCCTTACAAAGTCTGATATAATTTCATCAGAAAATCTTTCAAATTGCCTTCATTGCATATTCAAAGCTGACACTCTACTTGTATTTTCCATTGTTACATACACATGTCTACCTTGGGAACCTCACTGCTGCGATCTCTGCCTTTCATTTGCACACTCCTTTAATTTGCCTCGATTGCAAATTCAAAATTCCATTGAGAAGGGCCACTTGTACCTGCAAAACTATTTAACCCACTTGTACTTACATTATATTTAATACTTGTGCATACATTATACTCAGGACCGCCGACAGGAATCCCAGGGCCCGGGACAACATATTACGTTTAGGACCCAAACCACGGGCCAAAAAATTTATAAATAGCAATGATGTTACTGTTCATAAAACAGGTCATAAACGTTTTTTGTTTAATGTTTTAACTAGGTAGTACTTAATACCAAGATTGACTGACTAATAACTAATTATATTTAAGCCAACCAAATGGGCCCCGAGGCCAGGTCCGGGACATTTCGTTGTATTGTACTTCTAATTGTTCACTGACGATAAAGTTGAATCTAATATATTTATATATATTTACACACGTCTATATTTTTGAGTAATATAAATACATATATAAACAGAATTATTTTTAACTAGTAAAATATATTTAGAACTGGGTATAATTGTTTGTGTGTGTGTGATATATATATATATATATATATATATATATATATATATATATATATATATATATATATATGTTATGTAAAAATATATATCTCATTAATTGGTGGCGGGAATGGGCTTCCACACTCTAGGGCTGGGGAGGCTTAAAGAGACAACAGCAAGCCCTACTGTCTTAGCGAGCGAGAAGAGATCAAATCACATAAATAAATGAATATGTTGATTCATCGACTTTGAAAATATACGTTGAAAGGTAAATGTTTTTACTTTGACTACAGTGGGTTCAGTTGGGATTATTTTACTGAACGCAATCGAATTTAGCCGTAGTTAACGCTAGATAGCCAACGAAAGAGC